>JANHFL010001467.1:22697-37358 GCA_032468155.1 Oxyrhabdium leporinum
CTCTCTCTCTCTCTCTCTCTCTCTCTCTCTCTCTCTCTCTCACACACACACACACACACACACACACACACACACATGGTTGTGGATCAAAAGTCCTTTTATGAGGCATACCCGGGTGACTCTGGACATATAAAAAGACAAGTGGCTTACCAGAAAGTCCAATTGCCTCTTGAAAAAGCACCTTTGAGACAACCATGGCTTAGAATCTCCGTAGACTTTCAAAAGTGATCCAACCCAAAGCAAAATGCAGTGGACCACAGCCAGAGGTCCACAATTCTTTTTGGTTCTGTGGGGTTTTGTGGGCTTGTAAAAGGGGCTTCTCTAGCTGTAGGGAAACGTGCCAGCAGCATTTAACTCACATGCTGGATATAAGCTCATAATAAAGATATAGGCATGTGTAGAAGCCCTACATTCTTTAAGAAAATTATGAAGATCTTTATGTGTCCCAAAATCTCTTTTTTTCTTGGCCATGATGATTGCATTATCACAGGTTACTCTTGTGAATGATGACTGCACTTACTTTTAAACACTGTCAGCCTTGAATTGTCACAACGTTTCATTACATTGCCATCTAATCCCTCCCTTAACATTTTCTTTCTTTCTATGTATTCAGTGATAATAGATATAAATATAACTGTGCTGTTTAAATATCCATCTGTCTATCAATTAAAGATGCATGTAACTGTCAACTGAGACTATGTAATGATGTCATGGACTCCAATCTAGGCAAACATATTTGTGCATTGGCTAAAAAGCCTAAAATAACACTAATGGCTAATTATATATAATTAGATATTATCCAGATAGATAAGAACTAAAGCCCATATGCTTAAATGAGACCGTAACATAAAACAGAATTATTTTATGTATCCAATGAGTCTGGATGCTTTAGTTAGTTTGATTTGTTTTGCAAATTGAGATGCCACCAATTTTGAACAGCTCTGGGCCCAGCATGGTCTATACAGGAAACAGAATGATGAAATGTTGTACGTTTGATATGATATTACATGTGTGTGCATAGAGGGTGGAGCTTGCAACATGAGCCCTGCAACATTGTTTTCATCATTCCAAGGAAAGTCACAAGCTCCTGAGGACACCTATGTCTTAGTGATTTACAAATACACACAGGTAATTCTCGACCTACAACCATTCGTTTAGTGGCTGTTCCAAGTTACAGCAGCACTGAAACCCACACCATGGGTTGATTGAAGTTACTTCTTTATTGTTGCGATGCCTGTTTACAAGAATCTCAGCAGAGTGACTGCATTCTCTTGGGAATGGTCAAATAAAGCTTCAGGGACTCTGGGGAAGGTAAGACCTGTACTGTTTTCTACTATGCACGGATTCTAAGCTTGGCCCCCTCTTCATACCTCCTCCCTTTCTAGCTGGAGATTCCACCACAACTGTCACACTTATAACCATCATAGCATCCCCATGGTCATGTGATCAACATTTGGGTGTTTGTCAACCACCATGTATTTATAATGGCTGCAGTGTCCTGGAGAATGTGATCCACAGCCACAATCTTCCCAGTTGACTTTTGGCAAAGCCAATGGGGAAAGCTGGATTTGGTCAATGGCTGTGTGATTCACTTAACAACTGCAGTGGTTTGCTTAACAATTGCGGCAAAAAAAGATCATAAAATCGGGCGCAGCTCCCTTAACCACTGCTTTACTTAGCAACAGAAATCCTGGTTCCAATTGTGGCTGTAAGTCAAGGATTACCTATAATAGATAAATGAAAGGGCAGAGACCTCTGGAGAAGGGTGCCAAAAGTATCAAAATGGCAGGTGTAACTGAGCACTCAAAGGCATGTCTCTTGCATGTATGCATATTAAAAAGAGATGGGGGGTTTGATTGCCCATTTTGATATTGCTGACCCAATACCCCTGTGGATGCTCTGAAACTGTCAGTCATAAACTGTAAAAGCTCTGGATGAAAAGATATGATTTGAGCTCCACCCTAGATTATAAAAAGTGGGAGTGGGATGGCTGCTTCCAGACCTCAGACCTTGCTGCTAATTCTAGGACAGGCATGTCCAACCCACAACCTTTAGCAAACATGTAGCCTGACCAGCTAGTAATGTGACTCCACTAGATAATTTTTTTAACATTGCTATGTGATTTATTTACATTAACTATATTATATTATATATTTTATAAGTGGACCACAATTCCTCTTCATTCAATGTGGCTCAGGCAAGCCAAAAGATCAGAGGCCCATGCAGAAAAGGCAGGATTAAGTGTGCGTGTCTTTCTGTCTCTTTTGTGTCAGCGTGTGTCCATGTGTTGCTGTATATATAAGGTGCTTTAGGTGCTTTTTAAAACACATTGTCTAATTAAGGAAATACAGAATGTAACACTAAAGATCAAAAAAGAAGGTCACCTTTTGCATGGTATTAAAGTATTTTTATATATAAATAGTAAATATTTTGCACTCAAATTACGCCGATGTCTTTCCCAGGCATTGGCCCAATAAAATAATAGATTTTTAAAAAATAAAATAAAATAAAGGCTCTCTTCCTTTCCCCATTAATGTTGTGTGTATATAAATAAGCCAGGTTATCTTCTCCTTGCGCAAAATGCTTTATCTAACAGCTGCTCCCTGGTAGTTCACTACTCCACTTCTTTAAATTAGGACACTTTATCTTAAGGCTTCATAATCTTACGAGACTATAATTGGAAAGTTTATAAAAAAAAAAAGAGGGGGGAAGGACAAGGGGATGGGGGTGGAAAAAGCCCACCCTGCTTTGTAAATCTTGGCAGTTGAGATAGGAAGAAGGAATGAGAAGAGCTCCGGCAGAATTACCCCCATTGCTGCGTGCCTGACTCCGTTTGACAGAGCCGTTTAATATTTTGACAAGACAAAATATAAAGCAGCCTTTTATTCTGTAGAGACTTCACTAGACACAAGCCTGGAAGTGCCTGTGATCAATAAAGTTTGCGGTGGAGAATGATTTATTTACAGCAGGGTATTATGTAGAGAAAGAAGTGTGATATTTCCACCCGCTTTGACGGCATAATGGGCCCCTCTCAATCCTTACATGGAAGGGTTAGATTGTCATGGCTGCTCAGGCAGTATTCAAAACGTTATCTGATCAGCCTTAAAGACTTCAGAACGAGACAGATGATTAGTTACCCTAAACGATCCTCATCATGCAGAAATTGATGATTTAATATAGTCAATGACAGACGATTCCATTTGTACTAGATAAAGTGTCTGCGGCTTGTATCAATCATAATAGAGTTATTATTGAGCATAAAAAGGAAAGCATGTTTAATATCATTAATTCCAGATATGTCGCTTTGCACATCTGGCATTCATCCATAGAGCAGAAGCACTCCAGGCGATTATTCCTGCTGGTGCGTTAGTGACTCCAGTGTTTTTCTGTAATTTCAAAATGTTTTTCAGCACCTCCAGCTAGGTGCAATAACAGTTTACAGATTACCTATGTCATCACATTTTGACAAACTTCTCAATCTGGTGTGACCTTCATCTTTAGCCATCTGCTTGCCTATGTTTCTGCATCATCATCTTCTCTCTCTTTCTCTCTCCCTCCCTCCCTCTGTCCGTTTGCTTTTTAAAGTAAACCTTCACCATTTAAAGGTGTAGTAATTTATTCTGTATTCTTCTGGGTCAGCCATCCCAAATTGATATTCTCCAGGTTTGTCAGGGTAGCAGCTTCCCAATTTTCCTTCCAAAGAGTAGCTGGGAATTCTTGAGATTGTAGTCTCCACACATCTGGAGAACATCCAGTTGAGCAAGCCACAGTTTGAAACTAACACTTCCTAAATTCATGTTTTCGGTTTTCTAAAAACTAAGTGGCAATTAAAATACAGGAGTCTAACTGAAGTTCCAGTGTGATTGGTACTTGGTGTCCCCTTGACTGCATGACTTTCAGCCCTCTTCTCAAATACGCCTTAACTGGGGGGCTCAAAATGGTTGTTGGTGACCATAGAATGACTTCTTCTGAAAATGAACCCCTTCTTTTTGATGGTTCCGTTACACAACTCACCAAACATCTGGGGCTTCTGGTAAACAAATAAGGACTCGGACAGTGCAAGGGTGCTGGGGGAAAAAAAGCAATCAGGTTTTAAACTAGCCTTAATGATTTCTAAATCAATGAATTTCTCTCTAGAATCTGCTAACCCCCTCAAGAAAATACAGACCTGAAAATCAAATGACAGCGTTAAAAACCTCAATCAAACCATCAGTAAAAATCCATAGATTTATGATTGGTGAAAGGCAGGCCAATTTTGTTAACCTCGTATGACGTCAAAGTCCTTCTTAAACAAAAAGGGCTTCTCCAGTTTGGTTGCAGGTATCTAGAAGTACACTGCTCTGAATTTAACTGTAGTTTAGTCTCCTTTATGTATTATCCAAATAAAGCAATATTCTAGGATATGGATAACTTCCTAGGAGTTAGATGGTACAGATTAGTAGAAGCAGATGTCACCAGCAGATGTGACATGGGAGTCTATTGTTATCTCAGTGCCCGACCAAGTAGAAGGAGAGGAGAACTTTCCTGTTCACTGTCATTTCTTCTCTGACAGAAATCTTCCACTGAAACCAATGGATAGACATTTATCTGGATCACAGACCAGTTAGCAGCATTGCAATATTGGAAACTCAGGAGGATTCTGGACTCAAGAGTTATTATTTATTTATTTATTTATTTATTAATTATTGTTTATTTATTATTGTTAGTCAGTCAGTTGATCAATCCTTTGGGTCATGGGACTTTTAGCATTGGAGAAAGCCAGCTTGGAAACCAGATCTGATGGGAGACATTTATAAAAGCAGTTCTGATGTGAGATTTTTCTCTGCAGGGTCAGAGTGTTATTTTTATTCATTTATTATCCAATTTCAAGGCCACACAAATCCTTAACAACTCTGTGTAGCTAACAAATAAAAGGAAAATAGTAAACATAAAAAGAAATCATAGCTGACTGGAAATGTAATACCTCCAGCTATAAAACCAAACTTAACTAGAGGGAACTCCACAATCACCCTGTCTTAAAGCCTGGCAGAAGCTTTTTCTCGAATATTGGAATTAAAACAACAACAACAACAACAACCAACCATGTTCTTCCCAGGGATGCTTGTGGTTTCAACCTCAGAGAAAGATCGGAGGTGACTATTACCTCCGCTACACTGGAGAGAGACTACTTTTACTCTTCTTGTTCGATCAACCAGTATGGTGTAGAGATTAAGCTGTGCAAGTAGAAATGAGGAGCTTCGGGTTCAAGTGCCATGGATTTGGAGCCAGCTGCTATTTGTTAGCCGACCAACATCCCAGGATTGCTACTGCAGGGGAAAATGATTGCCAGATCTACGTCCTTCTATGAAGTTCCTTGACAGATTCTACTGCCAGTCACCAACAACTATTTAAAAATCCCTGGGTTTTTCGTACACTTGCGGCTGAGTACATTGTAACTTTCCTTACAATGACTTTAATGTGCTCGTTTGTGTGTATTACGAGCCCCCACAATTGGAAATGTCCTGATCTCTCCCACACAATCTCTTTCTCTGATGTTAGTACACACAGCGAGCTCCTAATTCCGTACTGAGACTAACTCAGATGGTGTCAGAAAAGGGCAACGGGGATGACTACATCCTATCCTAGGAGAAGAGATTGAAGGAAATGGGAAATGGGAAACCTGAGGGGGATAGAATGATGCCGATCAAACAGCTGAACTTGCCTTTTGTCATCCCACAAGGAGACATGGAAGATGCTTCCAAAGGCAGATTCTGTCTACATATTAAGGAAGGTCTTCTAACGGTAAGAGCTCTTTAAAGGATGCATTCAAGCAGAGGATGGCTAGCCATCTGGCAGTGATGGTGTAATTTAAATTCTGCATTGAGGAAAAGACCTGAATGGTCCCTTCCAACCTATGTTTTATGTGTCTTGTCCAATGAGTCGTTGTGGAAAAATAACATCCCACGTATACATTTTAAAGCTGATTTTCCTCACCATGGCAATCACTTTGACCTATTATTTGCTTGTTCACTGATACAAGGCTGATACTATCCAAGCACTTCTGAAGGTAGTCAAGTCACCATCGCCATATTGATCAAAATCCAGTTTCAGCATTTCCTTTTATCGCATAATACTAAGAGACAATACCTCATGCCTTTATGTGAATTGTCTCACTTCTGTGCCCAGTTTCCAGCATTTGCAGCAGGCCTACGACGCACTTGGTATTTCTATTTAAAGAGGGGGGGAAATGCATATTGTGAGCCTAGACTACACAGTGCTCATGTTAGCACAGTCTGTGCATAAAACCTGAAATAAAGGCTATCTTCTGCGCAGAGCACACAAAAGACAAGTAAGCAGATAACTCGGCTCTAATACCATTTAACACACCGTGTGTAGCACAGCGATCAATCATTCCAATAACCCAAGTCCTCCAGGCAGCTGAAACTGCCAGAGCAAAGAAGCAGATGACTGCTTCCTAGGTATCATTAAACTTTTTAAGACAGGTCATTTCTTTCTCTATATATGTGTATATATGTGTCCTCTACGTGTGCGTTTGAGTGCAATACTCCCCACAAACAATAAACAATACCAAGGAAATTAACAATTCAAACACAGCAAGCATTTCTATCCGTTTTAGATAACCTTGAGCCAATGGAATCAAATAAGCACAGTTTTAAACAGTGATTGCCTCTTTTGATATTCCTCCACATTTTCAGCTCAGAGGGGTGTCTGATTCTAGCATAAAAAACATGGCTTTGAACCACACTGTAATGTGTTTGCCAAGCATTTTTGAGAGTACAGTTCTTCACTACTGCCATCATTTAGATCTCATGGTTAATGCTGATCTATCCGTAGAGATGTTCTAAGCACTGTCTGGTCAAGTGTTGTTGTTGGATGTGTCGCAATTTGTGAGGCTTGAAGATGTGTGCATGCTCTCATTTGATCTCTGCCCAACTTGACTGACTGCATTAAGTAGGAGGATGATTGCTGGTTAGTACCGGGAAATATCTCTTAAAAGATATTTAAGAGAGGAAGTGGCTTCAAACTCTGAATAAGTACGGTCAGTGACAGACGTTGCTTTGATAGGTAATGTACTTGAATTGATGATCAATCAAGGCCAGGCAATCTTGCATTATTCAGATCTGATTTTGTTCCTGGAACTGCTTTGAGTTCTCTGTGGAAATTTTGTCAGAAGAGATACAGAGTACAATCCTATTGGTACTTCTTGTTTTTCTAATCATAAGAATGATGTCCTTCTGAATAGGTTTGGGTATGAACTTTACAGCACTGCAATGTTTCTGCTCAAGCATAGGAGGAGTTAGATACAAGTATTTTAAATAAAGGAATAAAGTAGGACATTGATTTTCTAGCTCCCGGCTTAGAATTTTTACATGACTTTGTTGTTAGCATTTTTGTTTCCTTTTAACCATAAAGTGACAATTGTCAAATATTTTACCACCGGGAATGCCTTGCTGCCAAAACCATACATGGACTTTGGCATAAGCTGGTTTTCATACCTAACTGATATCTAAAATAACTGGTGAACAATGAATCAAATGCAACCTCAGTGGCTCTCCTAAAGTAGACTGCAAAATCAAAGGTGCAATTAAACCCGTCATTTTAAAATTCACTTTCAGCATGATTGAAAAACATATTGGTGACCTGTTTAACTTCTTTTCAACTTGATGAGAAAAGTTAATTAGACTAAATGCCTATGTACAAATGTCAGATTCCTGTAAGAGTTTTTGCTGTTCGTAATAACTGGTTCACTATTTAGTAGTGCCTGGTCTGTAAAGTTGGGATGATATCATCAAAATTAGTCATTATGGCAATGTGGAAGATTCTGGTCAAAGTCCAGCCTTTGTCACAGAAGTTATAGGATGTAGTCTTGGGCAAATAATTACAGCAGAGTTAGCCTGAGAACAGAAGAGAACATTTGTAGCTCAGAATTGAACTTTGGAGTCCTTAGTGCTGTCTGAACTTGGTTGTTTTCTTGTAGACATTTCATTACCACACTAGGTAATGCCATCAGTGCTAGAGCACTTAATGAAACATCTGCAAGAAAACAAAACTCAGAGATCAGTCTAATAATGTATCTTCACATTCTCAGGGAAAACAACAGTAGATCTGGCTGCAGCTTCATTGTCTGAGCCACTTCTAGAATCTACTCTTTATTTCCCTTCTATACTTATTTTGCTTGCTCTTCGTTTAGTGAATATTGGCAAGCTAAAAGCAGCTCCAGATGGAATTGGATGGCGTACATGTGACTGGGGCTTAAACCTGTGAGAGAAAGTTCCCATTTGCCTGCATTCCCAACCTCATAAAAATACCCTTTGTTGAATCAGGGGTGCAATAAAATTAAGGAAACTAGAAAACATTTCCCTGAGCAGCTGCAGAGCATGACCCTCCAAGAGAAGATGTCTTAGTGATGCATCTTCATGCTGTGAAGAAAGCATATCAAATGTGTGAATCAACTGAAAGTAAAAGCTAAGTGCTGATACTTGCAAGTGCTATAATCTTTTATTTCGACAGTGAAGACAATTAGTTTATTAGAAATAGGATATGATTCTTGATTTATTTCTTATCCGGTATAAAAATGACAATATAATGCAAATGTCACGTTTCTAGAAATTCTGACATTGTAATCAATGGGTTTTATTTTTCTTTGATAATTATAAGTATGTCCTGAGTATGTGTTAGTACACTGCATAGTGTGAGGCAGGGAACAAATTTTTTGCTTGCAAGGTAATCTGTAGTTTAGAGGCCCTAGCTTGCATAAAATAACATATGCATGTTGCATACTGGGTAAAAATGGCAAAGCTGACCAGTGTTTTCCATAGTTTAACAGGAATAGTAATCTGGTACAAATAAAGTTTAACAGGAATAGTAATGTGGTACAAATAAAGCTGATATCCTGACCAATATCTCTTGTATGTGATTTAAAAGTATGTGAAACATGTTCTATGAAAATCATGATGGGCAGTGGAGGTCATTATCTAAGGACTCACTTGGGGACAACTTTGGTATATAGTAGATTCCAATGTGGACTGTAAGAAGAATAAAAGGATGATGAAAGAAAGGAATGAAAGAAGAATAGGTATTTATGCTTAGGTGATGCTAAGCAAAAGGGAGTGTTGACAGATCTAAACGAAGGTAGTGGACTTATGTATACATTAGACGTATGTCTTATGAAGTGGACTTCAAGTATACATGCAGGAGAATAAAGTGAATGTTTAATTGCAAATAGAAAGGCTATGAATTGTTAAAACATAGATAGTTATGGGTGTGTATCAAACTAGGAATCCAAAGGTTGGTGATAGTTGCCTATTAGATTCTAGAGTACTGGGAAAGTGGAAGAGCCAAGGATTGGTTTGGGGAAACATGAATACAACAATCTAGGGGAGAAAACAAATCTGCTGGTGGTGAATGAGCTGGAACAAGACAAGAGACATCTAGGAACAGTGATGATTGGGAAGTATCTGCCTAAAAACCAAACAAACAAGTAAACCCCTTTGTTTCAAAGATGCGATTTAGGCATCGGTCTATTCATATGTACACAGAGCAAGGAATTAATGCAAATTGAAAATAATGACTGATCTGATTGTTTATGATGAAGCGCTGAGAATTAATGAAGGATGCAAGGATGATGAGAGATTATTGGCAGTATGAAAAGGGCATTTTGGGGGGAAAAACAGAAATGGAAAAAAGAAACAAGACCGAACGTAGCAACAAGAGGCAAGCATTAAATATTGGATGGAGGAGTAATCTCACAAGATGTTATGGCATAAATAAAGAAAATGAAGGAGTTGGTTGGAACATTGGTGAGGCCACATAATACAGAGAGCAGCAGAATTATTTCCTATTTATGCTAACAGGTAATATAAGCAAAATGAGGAAATAAAAAAATCTATTAATTAGAGGAAAAATGCAAGTAATAGAATGATTAGTACAAGAAAATAATGAAAGAAAAAAATTGTTTATATAATATAATACATAAAGAGAGAGAGAGAGATATAGTGGCCAAGAACATAATAAAAGAGAACATAGTAAAAGAGGCAAATACAGAGCAATTTTAATGGCAATAAAAATTGTTCTGGAAATGCAAAAAAGAGTCTCTGATATAGTGAATGGAATTAAAAATAAAAATGTTGAAAGTATTTGAGATGAAACTAAACTGAGGGAATGATGACTGCAGTATGTTAGAAGTTTGCATTGGAAAGACAGTGATACACAAAGGATTGGAACTGAAACAAATGCTATAAATGTTAGCATGCAAGAAAAACGATGAAAAAGAAGTCATAAATACTGCAAATGTTGAAAAATGATAGGGCTGCAAGTACAGAGAGGACAACTGGAAAAAAAATTAAAATATGAAAATAGTTTGCTACATGACTTGATGTGTGTATTGTTCGAGAGAATACAATTATACAATTATTCTTGTCTGTACCAACGTTTCTCAACCTTGCCAAATTTTAAGATGTATGGACTTCAATGCCCAGAATTTCCCAGCTAGCATCCATGCATGAAGTTGCCAAGGTTGAGAAACACTGATATGGAGAAAGAACAATTGTATTCTTCCAGCCAATGAGAAACACTACTCTAGACAAAGGAGAAAGTAATCAGGGTAGATGAAAAAAAACTACAAGAAGGTTAGTTAAAGTGTGCCAGGGAAGATACTTTGCAGATTTCTGATTTCAAAAGTGACAATGAGCAAATTCATGGCATGCAGGGAATATGGAGACCACATACTTACTCTCTGGCAGCTCCAGATGTATCAATATGAGAGTTTATTCTACAATTTTATCAAACATATGATAAAACAAACAAGTTTCAATTATGGAATGGTTTTTTTAAAAAATAAAATAAATCGTGAAATAGGACAAAGAGAAAAAGAAAAAAACATCAGTGTTAGTTCAATAAAAGTGATTAAAACAAATGTAACAGTTAAGAGAAAGAAACATAGTTTGAAATAATATCAATATAAAATTAATTCAAACTTTAATCTTATTATTAAATGCAGACTACATGAAAACATATAGACATTTCTGTTGTAATAGAGTTGAACATTGATTAATGAATGCTTTAAAAGCGGTATGTGATGGATATAATACTTATCTGAGAATATATGAAATGCTGAGCATTGAGCAGAGAGTTAGGCAAGGATGCACGAGGACACTTTGAATGTTTAATTTACATGCATTTACATGTTTAATAAGTATAAGGATTTAATGGAGCTATATCGAGACAATGCCATATTGCTGGCTCAGAACCTGACTGATTTCTGGCAAATGTTATATAGATTATAATATGCAACAAGATCTGAAGTCTATCAAAGTCCAAGGTAGTTATATTTAACACAGAAAAGGAAGTTTGGCAAGTTACACAATTTTAAAAAACCACTAGGGAATACACACACACACACACACACTCTTCTATCCTCTTCCGTATGGAACTGAGTGAGCGAAATAGGCAAGTAAGTTGAATTCAGTGGGAATGGGAGGCTTAAGGAGTGTAGGTGGTCAAATAAGAAGGTCAAGAATGAGTCAGAACCGAAAGTATCTGGACTGAATATAAAAGTGAGTAACCAATGAGAAAGAAATATTTTGAGGTCCTTCTCAGTACTACACTAGCACTAGACTTTTATATTATATTGAAAGATAGGGGATCTTCAGTTGATCAAGCAGACGCATCCCTCTTTTTGGCACCATTAAGGGATAGTTCAGTAACTTTTGGATTGAACTTTGCAATTGTTATCAGGTGGCCCTTAAAAATGAATGGGGCATTCTCCCCCCCCCCTGGTTACTATTTTGAAGGCCCATTGCCTGGCTACCTAGTGTTATGCTGTCTGCTACCCCTTCCTAATATTTAAATCATCAAGAGTTCACAGTAGCAAATCCCCATCTAATCCTGAGAGTAAACTCTGGCATAGCTTACACTATGGATCAAAATGTTATTAGAGTTAAGGGGAAGTCTCTCCTTGTTACAGTTTAAAGTGGGGTTATTTTAGCTTGGTGTTTTTGTGATAATGAATTTAACCGTTACACTGTTGAATATTAGATAGTGTGTAGAAACAGAAAATGGAGAGTGTAGCTTGTCAAGCTTTTAAAAATAAAATAAACAACATGGGGGAATTCTTTGTTTGTGGTTTGTTTTTAGTTTGAGGTTTGTTTGTTTGGCAAAGTTATGAAACCAAACTGTCCTGCCACAGCAAGAGTCTCTCCAGTTTGTGGGATGCTCCAAGCAAACACAGTTGGTGGCACCATAGCTACTACATTTTTGGCACTTTAAAATATCTATTTTTATTTTCTCCCTTTTAATCTAAATGAAACACGGCTGAAGCTGCTGCTATTTTCGATGTAGTCTTGTTGTTTTATTTATTTATTCGTTTCAGTTTTATATTGTAAGCTGTTCTGGGAATCTATTTACACTGAAGGCTGGGATGTTAACAGCTCAAATTAAATTACATTAAATTACACGAAATTGAAAGATACAGGCTGTCATCTGGGCAAACTAAAATTGGCCTGAAACTGTTCCATGTTTGGGCTTAATGCTGAAGAAGAAGTGTTATTGATATTAATTGGAATTTGATCTCATTCAAATGTAAGATTTGATTTCTTTGAGTATTTCCCTTATGGATGATCAGTATTAACTGCGCTCTACAATTATTACAATGTAATTGCCCATTAAGACTGCTTGAATGCCCTACACACTCTGAGCTTCGGGTGCTGTCACTGGCTGAATTCATACTCTGCCATAACAGGGTTTGTTTTACCTAAGTGAAGCTAGCCATTACAACTTTCCAGTCATGGTTTCATGTTTTATGAACCAAGGCACTTTGGCTTGTTCAACAAGCCATGATTGAAGTAAACCAGTGCAAATTCAACACACAAGATCCTTGAGGAAAGGCTATGAGATTTTGGGATGACAAACCTATGTTTCTGCATCACAGTTCCCAGATGCCTCGGTCAGGAATACCAGCAATTGCAGCTAATCCACATCTGGAGGCCTACTGGTTCTTAAGCATTTTTCTTCTCAGGGATTTTTACATAAACCTAGAACCAACAACATAATGAATGGACACAAATCCAAGGCCATTTATGACATATTTGTATTGGTAGTTTTAACCTTTTCCAAGATTAGTATTCAAAAAGCTGCTCAACTCTCTTTCTGGTACTGTTTTAAACAGTTATAGTTGGAGATTGAATGAATGTTCATCTGAGGTCAAGCCCACATTCTATCCCGCTTATTTTACTTAGAGACTGCAGCTTGGAAATCTTGTGCCAGGTTCAACAGCTTTCATCCTATTTATTTAATATTCTTGAAGTGTGAAATTTAAACACAAAAATAAATATTATGCTTCTGGAAATGTGTGCCATCCTTTGCTCTGTACAACATAAGAAGCATACAGTTGGGTGTTTGTTTTCACAGCAGCATACTGAGAGTTTCACAGAGGGTCTGGTTATTAATTCCCAGAGGTTGTAGACATCCACTTTGCAATTTCTTCTTTTCAAGGTGCTTTCTCTCCCTCTCTCTCTCTCACACACACACAATTTCTTTCTTTATAAAATACTCAGTTGAAATTATTTAGAGTGAAGCTTTTTTCTTGTCTCCATCTAGGTAGTAACTGCTGGTAGCTCAAGAGTCTCTTGGTTGAGTTGGGCAGCTATAGAAATTGAATGAATGAATGAATGAATGAATGAATGAATGAATGAATGAATGGATGGATGGATGGATGGATGGATGGATGGATGGATGGATGGATGGATGGATGAATGAATGAATGAGCATGTACCCACATACCCACATATGTTATACGACACAGAGAGACATCACCGTCTAGTTCGGATGTAAACATGTACATGGCGAGAAAAACGAATCTTGTGAGTTTACCAGACGGGTGGCCTAGGGAACAAAATGTCACAGACTCCAGTAGTCCTGCTAGAGATACTCCGAAACCTCCTCCCAGAGGGGAGCAACAGAAACAGACTGTGAAGTGGGTGTGCGGGGTCTCTAACGATGCTTTGAACTCTAAGCACATAGCGCTTATAAGCAGCATCCTGAATAACAGGAAGAGAGCTTCCTATAATCTTCTCCACTGTCCTCATCACTCTCTGTATGGGCTTTCTACCTCAGGTGCTGCTGCCAGCAAACCAAACGGGGATGCAGTTTGTTAAAACGCTCTCAGTCGTGCCTGTGTGAAAAGTGGCCAGGATGGAAAGAGAGAGATATGCTGTCCTCATCCGATGCAGGAAATGCAGACTCTGGTTTGCACGCTTCACTAAGGATGACGTTTTGGAGAGACTAATTCAGACTGATAGTTATCTGCACCCCCACATACTTAATACTATTCATCACCTCCACAACTGGAGGTTGTGTACTGACTAGAGTATGACTATGTAGGCTCTTTCTAAAATCTACTGTCCAAAATGATTTGTATTACTAACAATTTCTTTGCTTTATTGGCTCTTCACAGTCTCTTCAGGCATCTCCTCCAATATCAAAGTTGAAATCCATCAATCATCTTCCTCAACATGAAAAATGATAACAAAATAAAAGGTGGCCTCCATTTTATTGGTGATGGTTGCCCCCTTGGAAGACCTGAAGGACCAAATTGGGCACAGTTTGCCAGGGAGAAGATCTTTGGGAAGTCCTCAACTTGAGACCACAATTGAGCCCAAAAAG
>JANHFL010001467.1:37458-54158 GCA_032468155.1 Oxyrhabdium leporinum
ATAATAATAATAATAATAATAATAATAATAATAATAATAATAATAATAATAATAATAATAATAATAATAATACAATGGGATAAAAATCTAATAAATAAATACATTATGCAGGAGAGGTTGGAGATTACACAATTAACATCATCCTTCTATGAGATCTAAAGGGATTTGGGTTGTAGGCTGATAAGAAGTGGTCAAAAAAGGTAGGGTCCAAGGATGGCATCTTTAGGAGGGGGTTGAACCCCTGCCTCTTTTAAGGCCAGCAAAACCACTGTCTCCTACAAGGAGGCATTAATCATTACTGGGACTCAATCACATGCCATCTTCCAGAAAACCTTTACCAACTGGGGGAGCATGAGTCCAAATTACAAGTGGCAAAAATCAATGCTGCAAAGATTCTGTCCATTTCCTTGGAATTCTGGATCTCTGGAAATAAAGCGTTTTGCAGTTTCTTCTGAGAAAGACTTGTGTGAGATTTGGGGAGGTGGGCATTCAGGTGTTTGTCATCATCTTTAAAGCCATGTCATGGGTCCAGGCTATCTCAGAAATTGGCTCACCCTGATGGGATTACCTTGTCCCACCCATGCTGGCAGAAGGGGCATGGTATGGACTCCCTCAGCCTAGGAATTTCAGCTGTTGGGGTCAGATGCATATTTTGAATAAAGTACAATACTATGGAAATTCTCACTCATCCAGGTTATATTTGTCCCAAAGGTGCTTTTTCAAGAGACAATGGGACTTGAACTGAAGAAGCTTCTTGAATGAGAAGCAAAAGGTCTTCAAGGAAAAACAAAGAAAGTCCAGTTGCCTCTTGAAAAAACAATACTATTTGCAGAACTTAATTACATTCTTCCCATAGAGTTCATTTGCATTATACGTCAATAGATACGGGGAACATTTCCCTGATTTCAAGGACACATAAAGGTTATGGGGGGACACACAAATATTTAATCCACAACCCTGTCAGATAAGAAACATGAAGTACATTTGTGGCAACATTGGTTGACCAGGTTGTAAAAGGAAAAGAGGAAGGGTGGATTTATGACAAAAAAATTAGCTTTGTAGAAATAGCACTATATTTTGGATCTATGCAAATTAAATAGAAAAAAAGAATAGAAGCAACTTAAACCCATATATGTCAGACCTTTACAAAGAAAAAAAAAGGGCTGCTTAAATTCTTTCTGCCTTAAGTTAGTCTTACTTCCTTTGATTTCCACAGATCTTTAAGAGGCGCGACAAAGTGTCTACTGCATTACCAGCAATCTGTATTCAAGGGTATCAAATTGGTGTAAATTTCATAGCACTGCACTGTGCTCCATTTAACCTGTGAGAAATTCAAGTGCAAATGAAGCAATTCATGAACAGAACCCTTGATGCAGAGATGGAGCTTTGGGGGTGAATTTAGTGGTTGGCCAAAGGTACAGCACTGATGACCCTGGAGTTGAAGGATTTGGTTAATGGAATGAGCTATTCATGCTCTCATATAAAGCGATGGCCATGCATGCCAATTCATACAGCAAAGGGGGCATCAAGTATGTCTTAAAGAAGAGAGGGGTAACTTTGGTTAGACAAGAATCATCTTTAACACTGGGGAGAAGGCCCAAGTCTGCAAAACACATGGGGCTACAATACACACAGACCTATGCTCTGTGGGAGTTTTGAGGATTTGCCTGCTTCTGTTCTTATACTACAGAATTCATTTTCTTTCTACTGTTTAGGACATTTTCAGAAATCACTGTCTTCCAATCCCAGAGCTTATGTTGCTGGCCCTGGATTAATAGCAACAGTTATCTGCCCATTGCAGAGCCATCAAAGGTGGCAGAAGGAGTAGAAATAATTTATGCAACCTAATAGGAAGTGTGGAGGTCAAGAGATCTGGCTAATGTAGGGTAACAGGACTGAACCTCAGTTTGCTTTGTTTTGTTTTGAAATTTCTCTTTGGATCATGAGGCAAAACTAGAGATAAGTATAGGGAGAAGATGTCACACACACTGGACCCAATTTGAAACTAATGGGGATACCTTGTTCCCCAAATTATTCTAAGTCAGGGGTGTCAAACTCAAGGCCCGGGGTCCAGATCTGGCCTGCAGGCTGCTTAGTTCTGGCCCATGGGGCCGTCCTGGAAATAGCAAAGGACCAGCCTGTGGTGCCTCTGCCAGAGAAAATGGAGCTCTGGTGGGGCCACTGACAGAGGGCTGCAGGAGGCCATTGCGGCCAATAATAGACCCCAGGAGGGCTGCGCGCAGGGCTCTCCCCCCCCCCGAGCTCTGTTTTTGCTGGCAGAGGGCTGCAGGAGGCTGAAAACTGAGCTCGTTTTCGCTGACAGAGCAGTCGGGCCACCACAGGTGCCCCCGACACGAGTGATGTTGAGTTGGCCACGTCCACCCTGACCCCTCAAGGTCAAATACAACCCTGATGCAGCCCTCAATGAAATTGAGTTTGACACCCCTGTTCTAAGTGATAGACTTCTACATGGGAGACAAAGGGGCCAAGTGTATGAAATGGAAGTCACTTAGATACATGTGTTCGGTGCTGAAACACCCTAGGCCAAGGTGAAGTTTACACTATGATATCTCTGCAGATGTTATTTGTGGTTATGATGGTTGCTTGTGGGTGCTGATGTTGATGCTCGATGGAAGAGGGTTCTATGTATATATCCAGTATCTCCATGCATGCAATTCCCAAGAAATGAATTGCTTTCTTTGATTCGAAATGGGAATTTGTTTGATTAATATAATCTCTTGTAAACAACAAGAGAGTTCAGTTACCAAACTGACAGCCAGATTAACAAACAATGGAACCTGCAACAAACTATGCAAAGTAAGCCCACTGAAGGTTTCTAATCATTGAGCCAGACATACCCGTTTTCATCCATCAGCATCATCACATAGACATACTATAGAGTATCCCAAACACCATTCTATGGTTACATAATGCTTCGTTCTCATTTGGCTATTTTTGGACTTTTCTTTTCTCTCCAGTTTATTACCGTTTTTTGGGGGGAGGGGGGAGCTTTTCCAAGAATAGCATTTTTGCTATTGACGAAGAGCTACATTCATCTTTAATCTGTAAAGCAAAGACCAGTGACATAATTTGCCATGTATCTTGTGTGTCTGCATGTATATGTGTATCAGAAATTAAATCTCAGCAGAGATTTAAAAGCTTTTGTGATTTTATCATTTATCAGCCAAGATCTTGTGATGTCACTGAAATCACGCAAGGTTGGACATGGTTATGAGATTTAGAATAATTGTATACAATTGGGTGTCAATGGAAAAGGCGTCCTGGGTTTGAAGATCGTTCAGTAGAGGTAATGGAACTAAGACCTATACTGGTAAGAGGTTCTGTTCTGTTTTTATTGCAGGAACTTTAGCAGTTACCTTAATGCCTCTTGGTACAGGTAGTCCTCAACTTACAACAGTTCATTTAGTGACCATTCAAAGTTACAACGGCACTGAAAAAAAGGGACTCACAACCATTTTTCACACTTATGTGACCGTTGCAGCAGCCCCATGGTCACATGATCAAACTTCAATGCTTGGCAAGTGGTTTGTATTTATGATGGTTACAGTGTCGCGGGGGTCACATGATCGCCTTTCAGCAACATAAATGTTGGGTCCCATTGTGGTCGTAACCCGAGGACTACTTGTAATGTCAGATTGGATTGTACTTCTGCCACTATGCCGAACTTCCCCTTCCAAGTGATCACAGCCTATAATCTATTTACAAAGAGAGTAAGCTAAAATGATCCAGATGCATAAGGCTGTGATCACTTGGAAGGGGAAGTTTGGCATAGTGGCAGAAGTACGAGAGAGAGAGAGACAGAGACAGAGAGAGACAGAGAGAGACAGAGACAGAGACAGAGAGACAGAGACAGAGACAGAGACAGAGTCTTCATTTCTCTCTCTTTGAGATCTTAACACATTGCTTTATAACTGTTTCTGGAAAGAGAGAGGGAAAGAGTTAACAGAAAGAGAGAGAGTGAGAGAAGGAGAGAGAGAGAGATTTAAGGGAGGGGTTCAATATCAGTTGCCAGCTGCAGGAGCCAACTCAGGCTGCATCCAGTCTGCAGCTCAAGACGGGGCTGTTCTGCAGTATACGCCATTTCCAAGCTGTGAAATAATCCTTGCCTTGCGTTTCATCCTTCCCTTTGGGTACCTGCTCCAGTGAATGACCCCCATCTTGCTTTGTGCATTTGAGATTTAAAACTGGCTGCTAACTACGGTGCTTGCATTTCTGACCCTGACTGGTGGGAATTGAACCAAAGTCTCTCAAGTGCGGTAGGATCTAATTAAAATGCATCTTATTCCAAGAAAGACTCATTACCTTTTTTTTGATATTTATATAAGGGGATGTCTACCATAATGGTTAGTAACTAGGAATAAAAGTTTCCTTTCAGGAAGGAAAAAAAAAATCCAATGGAGCTCATATTTAGATACGGAGTTTTAGTGTTATAAAAATGTTTTTAGATGGTTATATTGGAGAGCTTCATCTGGCTCGTGCAATTTGTTTCTTTGGCGGGTTGTCCTCCACTTACAAACACAACCGAGCCCCACATTTCTGTTGCGAAATGACACAGTTGTTAAGTGAGCTGTGCCCCATTTTACGATCTTTCTTACCACGGTTGTTAAGTGAATCATTGAAGCTGTTAAGTTAGTAACAGGGTTGTTAAATGAATCTGGCTTTCCCCTTCGACTTTTCTTGTCAGAAGGTCACAAAAGGGGATCACATGACCCTGGGATGCTGCAACTGTCATAAATATATGTCAGTTGCCAAGCCTCCAAATTTTGATCACATGACTGTGGGGATGCTACAATGGTTGTGTGAAAAACAGTCATAGGTCACTTTTTTCAGTGGCGTAGTAACTTCGAACAGTCACTAAATGAACGGTTGGGACCCTAGGGAAGCGCTGCAGTGACAAAAAATGGCATATGTTAATTAATGTTAATTATTTGTTAATTAATTAATATTTCTCTTCAGTCTGACAAAATCATTTAGGATCTGAGGATCTACAGAGCCAAGCCTTGGGATCCTGATGGTTTGGTTGATCTGAGATAAACCTGATCAAAGGGCCTTCATAGCAAACTTTTCAGATAGACTGGGAAATAAATAGAATACAAGCCCTACTTGAGAGCTAGAATAGGTGTTGAAGGTAAGCTTTGGAATAAATAGTTAATAAGGTGAAGAGGAAATATACTCCTCCTTGAACCTAGCATCACTATTTTTCTCCTTGTCCTTCAGGAGAAACCACAATGCAAAGAGGGCAAAATTGTATTAGAATATAATTCACATCATTTCCCATCCTATGCACACTATGTACCTTTTGGATGCTTTCTGTACTTTTGGGGTGCAAAGAGTTTTCCATAGTTATGAATGGAAAGTGCCCACAGGACAAGTTTCTGTGCTTCAAAGCAGGACGCCCATCCTACTTCTGATAGTCTTTTTCACAAGATATAGCACAGTGCACAATTCATTGTCTTCCTTGGCAAATTAACATTGGAATGAGAGAACTGTATAAAGGTACAGTTTTATAAAGTGTTCTGTTTTACAGCTAACTTCCATTAAGCCAGTCATTTTTAAAAGTAAAGGTTCTCAGACATTGCTTGCACTGTGCATATGTCCAAATAAAAGATAACTTTGTCTTAAATGTATCTACCTTTCAGTGAAAACAAAAGACCAGCCTTTCCATAATTTAACAATTATTGATTAGAGCTGTAGTCTCAGGTGTAGAGTCACAAAGAGGATTTCCAATGTCTGGCAGATAAACATGGCAATTGTGACATTTCTAAAATTCTGTTTATACATTTATAGATTAGGAAAAATGTTTTTGAACATGCTTTCTCTAGTTTTCTACAGTATCTTTCAAAATATTGTTGCTATGGGTTACAGAATTGTCCAACTCAATAATAAAGCCTATGGCCACCTTGATAGAAAGGACTTTCTTGTTTCCTTTCAGTGTAATTGTTCCTACTTTCTTTTCCAATTCCATATTCTGCCATCACTCCAGAAAGGAACACATGCATGAAGTAACATTATTGAAAGAAAGGAGAATTGAGAAGACAAATGCCTAAGCCAGATGCTTTAAAGCAAAGCAAAACAAGGTTGAACTAGACTTCAGAAGAGTCTAGTTGAATTAGATAATGTTTTTGAGGACATTCTGGGTCAATCAGTCACCAATAACTAGCATGCTTACTGGTTAGTAGGTGTGTACACATATTTCTCATTGGCTAATAGTCTCCACTTAAAAGTAAATTATAAGACAACGCATTTTAACATTGGTCCACATCGTGTTCATCATAGACAGAGACCCACATTTACACTTATTAAAATGTTAACAATATATAGGCTATGTATTCTGCATGACTTTCCTTAGAAATCGTTGTGTATTGGGAAGACTATGCTTTCAGTCTGACTGAGACGCAAGGCTGAAGTCAAGACCAAATTCATATGAAGAAACATACATACTACTAGATGCTGGATTGCTCCTGGGTTATGACTGAGTCTGGGTCTTATGGTTAGATTTGTAAGGGAAAGCAATCTATTGTACTCAAGCAATGGAGGATTACTAACACCAGTTAGGGCTGTGCAATGCTTTGGATTCAATCCTGAAAAGATACTTTCGTGCACTGAGGTATGAATATAATAATGTGTCTTTTCTAGGGATTTGCCAAAGCATATGAGAAGTTGTAAAAAGAATAGTGTTTTGCAAAAATAGGAAAGAAAAAGCAAGTGAATGCTTTTCTTTTTTTTTTAGCCTGGAGGCAGAATGAGGATAGAATTGCCACCAAAAATAATACAAGCCATCTATAAGCTCTGTTTAGCCATAGTTTGGTGCATCAAACTCAGCTTTATTTTGGTTGCAAATACATGTATGCAAAGCCAGACATAAGCCAGTTCAGCTTTTCAAGTGGGCCAATGTGATGCACTCTGATTGGACCACAGTCAGCCTCACACTGACTTGAAGTAATCACATGAAGGTGTCCTTAAAACTTGTCAGCACGTTGCCTGCTTCTGCAGGCATTTGTATACATGTTGTATTTCATCAGCCCATTCATCCACTCTGACCCGTGCATGTCTAAGAGAAGATCTGAAGCAGTAAAATGGTCGGAATCATTCCATCTTTGGCCCGTGTTCAGAGAAGGCAGAATTGCTTGCAAATTGACAGCCTCGGCTGGCTTGCGACTAACTAAACTTTCAAACTACATTATTTTGAAGGTCAGCGAATGGTAACCCATCAGCAGGGTAGGGAACAAAAAGTAAATAATTTTTAAAAAAATCTTTAAAAAAATGTAAGCAACGAGAAGTGGGAAATTCTACTGGGAATTTCTTCCCAAATAGGTTCTTAAAAGGACTAAAGTAGGAAAGTGCTCCATTTGCTCTGCTGCTGGAGGCATCTTCCATTTCTGCAAATGCAATTGCATTTTTAAAGAACTGTTTACCAAACTTAAAGGCATGTTTAACCTCTTAGGTAAATAAGAAAAGAACTTGCATGGCGCCAACTATCACTTTAAGTAAATTACTCAGTTTGTCAAAAAAAAACCCCAGGAAAATGAAGCAATGGTGGAATTGCAGGAAGTCCTTACTTAATGAGCACCCTGTTTGGTGATCCTATAAAGTTACAATGGTACTGAAAAAGGAACTCTGTACCCCATCTTTGTACTTCCCGGCTGCCTTCCAATAAACAGAATCTATGGAGAAGTCAACAGTAAATTGCATGTCACAGCGTTACATGATATCTCATTTAATGACTGCATAGCTTAGTGATGGAGTTGCCAGTTCCAATTATGGTTATTAAATGAGGATTTCCTGTAACAGGATTTAAACTCTTGTGTCTGAATGAATCCCTTGCAGATGGCCTTTAAATATAGGACAGAAGCTGTATGAAATTTGGTGGAGTGCCAGATGTAATTGTTCTACAGGTTGGTAGAAACCCACTAAAAAAAAAAAAAGCCCAGGGAGTGCTGGCAGACATTTCTAAACCAATGATAAGGCTGTGTAGTTTGGTAGTGAAACCCAAAGGTGCTTTTTTCCAGAGGGAACTGGACTTTCTGATTTTTCTTTGAAGGAATATCGAGGATAATAAATCCTTCCATTCCCCACCATCCAGCCACAGCCGAAGAAGCTTCTTGGATGAGAAGCGAAACGTCTTCAAAGAAAAAAACCAGAAAGTCCAGTTGCCTCTTGAAAGAAACCACCTTTGGGACAACCATGACCTGGATAGGACTGAGAATCTCCATAGACATTTGGTTTTGAAAATGTTGAACACAGATCTAGGGTGAAATGCAAGTCTACTGTTAACCATGGAGGCTCAGGAGTGACTTTTAGCACTAGCAATAGCACTTAGACTTATATACTGCTTCATAGTGCTTTACAGCCCTCTCTAAGTGGTTTACAGAGTCAGCATTTTGCCCTCCAACAATCTGGATCCTCATTTTACCAACCTCGGAAGGATGGAAGGCTGAGTCAACCTTGAGTCGTTGAGACTTGAACCGCTGAACTCCTGGCAGCTGGCAGTCAGCAGAAGTAGCCTGCAGTAACGCACTCTAACGACTGCGCCACCACAACTTTTAGGTAATCATTATGTCTTGGTCCAGCCTACCTCACGCTGCTGTTGGAGGAAGGTATGAATCTAGATTGTTGCTGATACTATTAGCCATACGTTTGAAGGAGGATATATGCATATGTTTGTACAAATAAGACATACATGGTTCTGTGAACCATATGTCTGTATTAGTGAGTTTGTGTCAAAAGCTTTCATCTTAATACATGCAAGCTGAGAACAAAGGGGAATCTGCCTGGATATAGCTCAAACTATATAATTTTAGGATTCTGCTTATATGTCTCAAGTTTCCAGTACTGGTTTTGGCTCAGTGAAAACGGCTGCTGACAGAAACGTGTGCCTTAAAATATTTGTTGGGAGAGAAAAATAAAGCAATTTTTCACGCGTCCCTAGTTTCAACACCCAAATAAAACACTCAGGTTTATATTTCTTAATTAAATCCAAGTTGGTGCATTATTTCTTGGAAACGGGGAACTGTGTTGGCTCAGCAATTGTGCTAACTGACAATGTCAACTCTCTAAGAGATCAGATTGTCTGTTAGTAAAGTAAAAGGGAAAGTTTCCTTGGAAAAAGGCCAGTTTCAGATTGAGGGAGTCTGTGTGTGTGTGTTTAAAGCCTAGGAAGTTACTGTAGCAATAGAAAAGATTAATAATTTGCACATGTGAGATTCTTGGCAAGCAGGATGCAGCTGTAAAGAATTAGCCTCTCTTGAGAGATGTAAAAACACTGAGCAGCTGAGGAAAAAAAAAAAGAGGATAGGTTAGTAGAAAGTGAAGCTGGGCTAGTACAGATGTCTTAGAAGAGAAAATATGCAAAGTGGGTTTGGGGATTAGAATGCAACTGAAGCATGAACTTAGCCTCAGTAACATTTTGGATGTGGATAAAAAGAACAACCCCCAAAAAATGAAATAAACTGACTGGCTGTGATTCAGCCTTCAGAACTGTAATGATAAACATGTTCTATCTCAGCACTTCCTTGAGAAAGAGGGGCTCCGGCAGCGTGGCCCCCACTTAGCATTAAGCAGCAAAGGCTTTACTTTGGAGAGGCTACAAAATGGCCTCCTGCCCTTCTTGAATACTTACAGGGCATGTCAAGTCATTCTGAACTTACAACCTCAATTAGGATTAGAATTTTTTTGTTGCTAAGCAAGATGGTTGCTAAGTGAGTTGTGCCTGATTTTTATGACCCTTTGGGCATAGTTGTTAAGTGAATCACTGCAGTTATTAAGTGAATCGTGTTAAGTAAATCCACCTTCCCCCATTGACTTTGTTTGTCAGAAGCTGGCCGGAAAAGTCGCAAATGATGATCACATGACCCTGGGACAGGGCTGTCAAACACCTGCGCTGGCCACGCCCATGCCTGGTTTACCAAATGGGGAAAAAGTCCCGATATATCACGTGGCGCCGCCGTAACGATGCGAGTTTGCCCTAGGACATTCCAATTGTCATGAATACACACTGGTTGCCAGTTGCCTGAATTTTGATCACGTGACTGTGGGGAATGCTGTGGTGATTCTAAGTCTGAGGGCCCTGTTGTACCTCACTTTTTTGGCTATCACTCTAATTTTAAATGATCACTGAATGAAAAGTCAAGAACTACCCGTATTCACAGTTTGTTCTTATTGAACTCTTCACTCGGAGGGAAAAGTCCCCTGGTATATTTATGATTTATCATATGACTTAGGATATTTATGATTCAGATTCCTGGCCATGATTAAAGAGCAAGTCTTCTTGGTTCTGGTGTCATCACAGCAGAATCTATGGCATTTTGCTAAGCTAATCCTGTGCACGTTGATGTAAAACCCATTTCAAGAATGAGCCTTGTCAACAGGTTGACTGCTTTTTCTTCACACACACACACACACACACACACACACACAGGTGTGTATTGTTTGTGTGTGTGTTTGTGTGTGTAAAGGAGGAGGAGAATGTATTACTTTTTCTTTTCTTTCAGCATCCAGACAGGGTGGATCCTACATGATAAATTTAATTGACCACTTTTTCCTCTTCTTTTGTACACTGTTTTCTTTAATTTTTGTTGTTGTTAGGATCAATGTATGCTTTTGTTTTGCTTCATTTTTTTCTTTTGTTTGTTTTACTGTTTGGTATTTTATTTTTTTATGATAAAACTATTCCTTAAAAAAAAAAAGGAATGAGCTTTGCATAGTGGGCTGACTTTTTTTCTTCTTGAGGCAGAGATAGCCCTGTTTTCAAATCCTTGATCCCTCCTTGTAACATGCTGTAAGTGTTACAAGGAGGAATTCAGAAGAGTTGCTGATCTGATTGCGTAAAAAATTCAGCTCTCGCTCACACCTGGCAAGGTCTTTGCAGATCTCAAAGTTTAGGAATAAGAGAAGTCCTATCTAATACACTTGTATGCATTGTCATCATGCACAAATTGAAGGGTGGTGTTTGAATAACAACATCAAACATACTGACATTATTATAACTCGGGATGGATACCTATGAGGCAAAGGTGTCCTCTTACCTTATTCAAGGATTATGCTTGACCAGAGTTTAGCCTGAATTCTCATTGCACTGCCTGGGACTCCTGGTTGCACGAGATACTTTTGCTCTGCATCCTCCCTACATCCGTCATTGCACCCAGGATATTCCCTCAAATCTCCAAACATGTCCATTAGTTAAAAGATTGGGAGA
Source organism: Oxyrhabdium leporinum (assembly GCA_032468155.1). Taxonomy (NCBI): domain Eukaryota; kingdom Metazoa; phylum Chordata; class Lepidosauria; order Squamata; family Cyclocoridae; genus Oxyrhabdium; species Oxyrhabdium leporinum. The sequence goes on from JANHFL010001467.1 coordinate 48,674, forward strand.
TCCTAATTTATCTTCAAGAGTCAATTGAATGAAAGATTGAAACACACACACACACATATACCCAGGTCTTGCAAATGTGTATATCAGAGAAAATGTCTTAAAATGCCTCTCTAGGCATGTATACTTTCCTCTACTTGACATGACCCTGAAAGTCCTCTCTGATTCCATCGTGGCTCCAGAAGAGCCTAACAGAGGTGTAATAGATTTTCCTTTAATTAGAAATGAAAGGAATTGAGACACATTGTTGAGGAGTCAGCATATCCAATTAAAGTGGAAGGAAACATTTGGTGTTCCCTTGAGATGAAGTGCAGGGAAGATCATTTGTGATTATGTCAGTTTCCTCATCTGATTAAAAACTGTTGGCAAACATATTCCAGAAGAAGTCTTTCAGAAACATGTATAACTACAGCCCTAGAGAGTAAATCGTCTCTTGAAGACATATAAGATTAGAAGTCTCATTTGAGTCAAATTTGATTTCTGGTGACTTCATCAACATGTCTATTTAGGAATTTGTTTGGGAACTTTTTTTAAAAAAATATATTCAACAATATAGCGATGGCCGGCTATTGCCTTATTCTAGGAACTTAGACTTCTTTATCTAGGATTTCTTGCTAATCTTCCACCTACGCACTAGTCAGGTCTGACCCTCTTTAGATTTTGAAGCCTGCTCAGTGCTGCCAGCTACCTGGGGAGTCGAGAGAGATATTAATCAGTGGAAAAGTCAGAGGCATTTCCAAAGAAATTCTTTGCCAATGTTTTATCCTTCTCCCATTCTGAGTGTGACATCAGCCTTTTTGTCCCCAATACATCCTGCACTTTGCATTATTTCTTTGGCATGGCTTAACTGTCCTTGAATAGGCCTCCTTTGTGCCATTTTAGCCAAGTCATAATTGACCTGGAATCTTTTGCTGTACTTCCCCAGAGAGACGAGAGACACAGAGAGAGAAACAGAGAGAGAGAGACAGAGAGAGAGAAACAGAGAGAGAGAGAGACAGAGAGAGTCAGAGAGAGAGAGACACAGAGAGAGAAACAACCTTAGAGGATATTTGCTATATAATAATGATGAGGCCTGCAAGTTGTCTACTGCTGGTGGCATCTCTGATAAGTTGTTATCGGTGCCTCCAATCTGATGGTGGCATGATGCAAATTGGCAAAAACAACTGGTTGGGTTATAGCTGCTGGAAATCACCTACCTTCCGCCTTCTTCATTCATGATATTGTAGCAGTTTTGTAGAATCATAAGACCGCTATAATATCCCCCCCCCCAATCCTCCTTTTCCCCCTTGTAGATTAAAAATATCCAGCTCATACTGACCTAGCTCATACTTTTCCTTACAGAGCTTAGTTTTCAGACCCCTCGTCATTTTGATAGCCCTTTTCTGAACTTCTCCAATTTGTCATGGTCATTTTGCACTCTGGGACACAGAGTTGGATGCTAGATAAATGAACACTAACCAAGCCAGAGTATCACTTCCTGTGACCTGGACTCAATAGTCATATTAATGCACCCAAAGATACATTTCCTATTAAGCCACTGTATCTCCCCTTTGACTTGTAATAAACAATGATACTTTTTTCACATGTTTTACTGCCAAATCTTCCCTACATATTTTCCTATACAGATGCAGATCTTTCTAATTTCCTATTAAATTCCACCCTATGCATTCCAGCCCAGTCCTTAAGTCTATCTAGATCTTTGTGAATCTTCTCTCTTTCATCCAAAATATTAACCATCTCTCCTGGTATTGTATCACTTGGAAACTGTGATACAACTCTCTCATTGAAGTCATTGATAAAAAAGTTGATACACAAACAGGGTCCAGGGGAAGACCACTAAGCACTCTCTCGATAATTCCTTCCAAGCTGAAGTGGAACCATTAATGAACATATTTGAGGAGTGATCAGTCAGTCAAGTAAGAATTAATCTAGCTCATATTTTATCAATTTAAGGAAGAGAATATCACATAGGTGTCCTCAACTTACAACCAGTTGATTAATGGCTGCTTGAAATTACAACAGGCCTGGAATAAGAGTTTGACAGCCCGCAAAGTACTTCTATCTTCTATCTATATCTTTTATGCTGCTACTATTCATGGTCCTTTTGAATGCTTGGGAACCAGCTCACCTTTAGGATTGGTTGCACTATCCTATGGTCACATAACCATGATTTTCCAATTATTTGGGTTTACATTTACAATCACAGCATTTGCTTAATGACCTTGGATTCAATTAACAACTGCAGCAAAATTGTCATAAAATCGGGTCTGTCATGTGGGTGCCTTGACTAGTGACCATAATGATTTATGACTGGAAATCTGGTCACAACTGTGATCGTAAGTTAAGACTACCTGTAAGCTACTCTGACAAAGATCAGATCAAGGTATCCTATGGCCTTCCCACAATCTACTAATTTAGCAATTCTATCAAGGAAGGCAGTAAGAATAGTTTGGCAGATTGTCTTTGTGACAAACCCACACTGATTCCTATTAATTCTAACATGCCTAAGTGGTCCTGGACCGCTGAATAATAAAGATTTTACTTTACTGGCAGGTCTGTGGTTTCCTGAATTCTCCTTTTTCCCCTCTTTGAAGGTGGAAATGATATATGCTCCTCTTCAGATCTCAATAGGTTTCTGGGTGTTCTCAAAAATGATCAAGGAATGTCTCTACCATCACCTCTACTACTTCTTTTAGTACCCCAGATTATAACCCATCTGTATTGGAGACTTGAATTAATTTACCTTAGGTGAATTCTTGCTTCTCCTTGGCTATCCAAAATTGCTCTTCCCTCAGTCCTTTCATGGCATAGTTTAAATCCATTTTACTTCTACAGGAGGAGAGACACAAAAATAGGAGTTAAGAAGCTCTCCCTTCTTGTTATCCCCTTTCACTGGATCACCAATTTCTCCCAGCCATGGGTCAATAATTTCTTTGGCTTTGCTTTTATTTCTAACATACCAAAAGAGCTCTCCCTTTTGTTATTTTTGATATCTCTCACAAGCCTCAGCTTATTCTGAGCTTCAGCTTTTCAGACCCAATTCCTCCGATTACGAAGACTATCTTGCATTCTTCTTTGACTGAGCATTCTCTCCTTTCCCCATTTTCTGAACATCTCGTTTTTTGTTCTGCATTTTAGAAAACTCTACATGTATCCATGCTGCCCTTTTTCAGATTTCTCCCATTTTTCTCCCTTCTTGTAAGGATTGTTAATGACTGCATCTTCAGTATCTCATTTTATAGACATTCCCATTCTTTCTGGACACTTCACATAGCGGTTTTATAAGACACACTATGCTATTCTATAGGATTATTTCTGATTGCATTGTAGCTATTGTTGTGAGGAAACATATGTAGAATTCTACAAACCTCCTGTTGCCTGAATTTTTGGCAGCATGCCTAATATTACAATCTTACTCCTTGTTCTCACCTTATGTTAACCCGTGTTCTTGCATCATGAATCCAACTAGTATTACATCACACTCCTGGTGAAAGTTCCAAAGAATCTTTCAAATACTACCCCTATGAAGAGAGTGATGAGCTGCAGATGATATTCCCCAAGGCTAAGTCACCTAGCCAGGTATTAGTGAATGGCAGCAGGTACCAGCAGAATGTGGGAATTTATTCGCTAAGTAGAACTGTGTTTATGGTCATGGTCTCCTCTATGACGTGCAATTAGGATGTGTCTTTTGACACCGCCGTGATGAATATTCAAATGTGAACCAGTAACCAATGTGGAACAGATGGGCAAATTCCTCCTTATTCCACTAGTACAGTACAAAAAGTAGTTGTGTCTCCTTTGCGCAGCTGAGAAAGGAAAAAAAATGTTGGCAACAGTTGCATGCAATTAAACTCTGTATTTCTGCTTCAAAATATCCATTCGATAGCATTCAGAATGAAGTGTTCCTAGTTTTGTAATCATGAGTTGTTTCCTTAAGGGGGAAAAATGAAGGGGGCTGGAATAGATTGGAAGTGCTGTCAGTTTGATTGGCAGTTTTTTTAAAGGAGCAGATATTTGTAAATGGTATGCAAACATAAAATGCCCAACACTTTCAATCAAAGCAACATGAAAAGCATTGATGTTGTCTTAAAAAGCAATGCCCCAGTTCAAAACAAGGGTTTCCCTCCCCCATAGAAGACATTGGCCTTAAATGATTAGTATTTAATGGGCTTGTATATTAGATTAGACAGATAAATAAACAGGTTCATATTGTGCTTCACTAAGATTTGGATACTGAGATTACTTGTTGGCACCATGCAGTACCTATTTTATTTTCTCCCTCCTGCTCAGTTGCTCTTCTTAAGACCCAAGAGAGGAAGATAGTTTTGTAAAAGCTCTCTCATATCCTTTCAGCTCTTGAGACAGATAATCATCATAAAATCACTTTCTTCAGCAGACAAAAAACTGTCACAAAACTGACCCAGTCACTTGCATCTTTAAATGTATCATATTTATTTATAAAGAAGAGGGTTGGCGAGAAAAAAATACTTCTTACCAGGTAAGAAAGAAAAAAGGAAAGCACAAGAGGGATCACTTCATTCAAACACTTGAATATTCTCTGACGTTTTCTTATAAACTATAAAAATATACTCATATTGTTTAGAAAGCTCTAATCAAGCTAACACAATACATTCAGTTCTTAAAATGTCACTCTATACTATCCATAGCATCGGAGGCGGAATCTTGAAGATGGAGATTTCATTGTTTACTTATGTTCTACTTTTGTTATATACTTCTTTTTTTATTTGCTAATATTTCCATAGAGGATTATTGCAAGGAGTTCAGGCAGTCCCAGCTTACCAACAGTAATGGGAACTCCATTCCTAAGTGATGTGGTTGTTAGGTCTGATGTCACACGATTGCACTGACTTAGAGTGGAAATTCCAGAAGTCCCAATTGTCCTTATTAGGCAAATCCCACATGGTTGTCGCATCTTGCAGTCACGTGATTGTCATTTGTGACTTCTTGCAGCTTCCCCATTGGCTGTGCTTCTAAGAAGCTGTCCGTGAAGGTTGCAAATGGTAATCATATGATCAATGGGATGCCGCATTGTTGTAATTGTAAGGTGGTTGCCAAGCACCTGACTTGTGATCACATGAAGGTGGAGAAGCTGTGATGGCTTCATAACTAAGAAGATGACCAGTTGTATGTCCCCTTTGTTCATTGCCATTGTAATTTCGAATGATCACTGAATGAATGGATATAAAACAAAGACTACTTGTAGTTGCTACTTATTATAAAATAATACTATCATTCTTTTGCTTTCCCAATATAGAATAAGAAGTGTTGGAAGTGACCTTGGAGGTCTTCTAGTCCAACTCCCTACTCAAATAGGAAACCCTATACTATTTCAGACAAATGACAGAGGTATATACAGTTGTATAGGTAATATACACTAATAATGTATACAGATATATATATGTTTCGTTGTGAGGAGACTTGGTTGCCCATATATGGGAGGAAGATCATCCACTTCCTTTTTGCCTTT
>JANHFL010001467.1:60846-83779 GCA_032468155.1 Oxyrhabdium leporinum
CCAACAAAGATAGTTCAAGTGTTTGAGACTGAGTTGCGTGGTTTGTATATTTTGGGAAGTTGATAGAAGAAACCTCGGGGTGGGAGGGATAGACTAGATTTATTTTCTTCAGCAGTCATTGAGAAAAGTATAATGTTTGGCTTTATTGTGCTGGGGAATGAATGTTGAAAGATATCAAAATGGCTGTTATAAAGCAAAATACTTTTGTTTTTTTATAAGAATCAGTGTTGCAGGCAACAAAACAAACAAGCAAAAAGAAATAAGAGTGTTTTGGAAATATGATACTTAGAATTGTTGCTGAATAGATGTGAATTAAACAGAAAAGTGGTTAATTTATGTTAAGGTTTTATGGGAACACTAAGAATTATACCAAGACCTGGGAAAACTTTGATTGAATCCAGCTTTAGCAATGGAAGGTCATGATGGGATTTTGGACCAGTCTTAGCCCTGTTGACCTCACAGGGCTACTATTTCAATTATAATGATGGTTGAAGAGCTTTCTCAACTGTCTTGAGCTCCAGAAAGTAAATGAGATACAAATTGAATGAATAAACGAAGATAATGTAAATAAGTATTGAATCACAAAACAAATATAAAGAAAAAGTAAGTGGAAGGTAGACCATGAGACTCATGGTCGGATGAATCCTCAAATGAAAGAGGTGAGGAGTTTAAAATATTTGATGTTATGAAGAAAATAAAAGAAATCACTATATCACAAATTTAGGTTCCCGCACATTGTACAAGATAGGTGATTATATCAAATAATATATTATTACAATTACTTCTGGTCTGTACTTTTTGTATCAGATGCTTCTCTCCTTCGAAACCATCTTCAGTTTGAAGTTTAAAGAAAAATTAGGGGGGACATGATAGCAGTATTCCAGTATTTGAGGGGCTGCCACAAAGAAGAGGGCCTCAAATTATTTTCCAAAGCACCAGAGAGCAGGACAAGAAGCAATGGTTGGAAACTAATCAAAGAGAGAAGCAACTTGGAATTAAGGAGAAACTTCCTAAAAGTGACGACAATTAACCAGTGGAACAGCTTTCCTTCAGAAATTGTGCATGCTCCATCACTGGAGGTTTTTAAGAAGAGACTAGATAGTCGCTTGTCTGAAATGGTATAGGTTCTCCTGCTTAAGCAAGGGCTGGACTATTCCATTCCATTCCATTCCATTCCATATAGATAAACAATTTGTACTTAGTTTAGTTAAATTCTCTAGTGGAAATTAAATAATACTATTAATTTTGCCATTGTTGTATATTCCCCAGCTTTGGTTTTCCAGTTTAATATTATTGGCAAAGTGACTCTTTTTCAATTTGATCCCAACTTAATCCTTACACTATTAGCATATACCTTAATAAATTGTGTTTTTTTAAATGTACTTGCTTTAGAAAGATTCATAGTAGTAAAAACTGAAGTTTTATTATCTTTAAAACATTTTGTACTAGTTTCTCTTAAATCATAGCTTGGGTAAATGTCATTTTTTCATAAATTCTCTTGTTGTAAAAATTGCAACCATTTTATCTTGCAGTCTTTGTTTTGTCTCAATGTTATATTTTAATAGAATGCATATATATATATATATGCATATGTTCTTGGTTCTGTATAAACGTTTCAAATTATGGCATTCTTTCTTGAGTTCACTTTTATTCTTTCAGAAATCTCTGAATATATTATCCGGGGTGAAGTTTGATCTTGCCAAATAATTCTTGCTATGTCTTCGGTCTATTTCTAGAATTTGGATGCACCACATCTGCATACATAATTACAATAATTTTCTTACAATAATCATCTTCAGAATAAAAGGCAATTGAGGATGAGACTAAAGACAAGATTGCCGGACATTGGGATTTGGCTACATATGCAAATGTGTGCTACACATTATGTTAAACTTATAATTTAATTCTAGAAGAGATTGATTGAGAAATTGAAATGAAATTCCGATTGTTAGATGGGGTTGAACCTTGGAGCAAAATCATTTGCAATCATCATTGCCAAAATTTGAAATTTTACTAACATATTCAAACAATTAAAATTGTACAAGCTATATAAATATCAAGAATTAGAATATGTTCTAATTCTTTATATTTATATAGCCTGTACATTTTAATTATTTCCTGAATTACATTGCATTGTGTTTTGCAATTCATGAAATTATAAATGGTACATAGACTTTGTATCTATGTTCCTTTAGTCTGTAAAACATAATATTTAGAATTATCTCAAATATTTCAAAAGTTTCAGTAACAATTTGTATTTAAGTTGTGGAATATATAACTAGAAGTGTAATCTTTCTTGTAGTTGATGCTATTGATAACAATTTGCCAGTATGACCTTTCCTTTTTTCGTTTAATTTTGTATCTATGTACTAAGTTTTTTAGTCTCCTGATTCATAACAATGGAGAAAAATTAAAAAAGCTTGCAATCTATAAAAACCTAAAACCATGAAAAGGAGGAGGCTGACAAATACATTATTACCATTTGCTAACCTTATTTTTATTTATTTTATTGAATTTCCATGACAATGAAATTGCCAGGAGGTGGATAATTGCAGTTAAAAACTAAAAACACCAGCAAAGTAGAAAATACAATTAGCAAAATTTTATATATATCGGTATACATACATACACACATACATACATATATTCATACAAACAACACAGACGTAAAAATTGGAGGCAATAGTTTGTAATAACCTAATAGTTTGTAATGGCACCGTTTATCTTCCCAAAATGGAAGAATTCTATAGTTTGAAAAATGTTTAGTTTCTGATTATAGGTTCTTCATATGTACATAACATTTTAAATTTAGATTTTTCTGTGACCAAAAAACTGATTTTCTTCCAGGATATTTTTTTCTAATTACTTTTCAGTTCCATCACTTTTTTTTACAAAATGTTGACTTTCTTTTAATTATGGCACACTTCCTGGGATCAAATTGTTTTTATAGAAAAAGCTTCCTTTCCTGTGTAGATTGTTATTTACCTCTTCCATTTAATGAGTATAGTTAAAGTTAAAGAAAGGTATGATCTTGGATGTGTTTTTGCTCCATGTTGTTTAATTGCACCATAATTGCAAGGATGCATGGAAGTAATCTCCAGCTGAGCAGGAAAACACTGTCTTGATACCATGAGGATGTTCTAGTAAATGAGGTTTGGAACAATGGTATATGTTATGTAAGCTATTTGTCCAACATCCAATTTCTTTCCAGTTTTATTTACATTCATCCACTCTCCAGTGGGTTCATGGAGCAATCAAACATAAAAAAAGCTGCCTAAGCCATTCTCTATATTGATCAAGGTATAGTACATTATATATTATGCAAAAAACTGTTAAAATAAAATTTAAGTTGTATTTTAACTTAAAATATAGCGCACAATCTATTACTATGTGGAGTTGAGACCCCCCTAATTTATAAAATGTGTATGCTTAAATTAATTTCTAGATAAGAGCCAAATTAGTCTATAGAGAAAAGTAACAAAAATTCGTATAAGATCTTTGGATTAAAGGTTGGATCAATTTATTATTGGGTAAAGTTCTTAAACTATGGCTCACTTTATCAAGTATATCTGTTGTATAGTAAGATAAGTAGGCAGTGTTTAGTCACCGTTTTAAGTAGCTGGAAGACCTTTGGTGCTTTTCCATGATTCATTCTCCTTCCTCAAGGAAGAAAGTCACTAGGCCAGATTTAGTCTGCTTCAAATTCCACAGATGAATGTGAATCTGACATAAATTTTAATTCAAACTGACCTATTGACTATTCAATGAAGTTCTAAGCCAAGATAGCTTGTAATAATATGCCCAAAATTACCTATATCCAATAACTCATTGCTTCTTTTATTATCAAAATTGTAATGCCGGAATATATTCATTCCAGAAAAGAAAAAAAAATTACCTTAAGAAGATCAATTTCCTTAATACAGTCAGCACGTGCCTTTGCATCCATTAAATCAAATATCTTTTAAAGAAAATAAAGGGAAAAATTACCAAGTGATAATACATTTACAATAAATATGTGGTCGATGCTTTCTCACTAACTGAAAAGGTGCCAGGTAAGAGCTACCCATTGCATTAAGAACGAATTCTCAAGTAGTGAGTCATGAGATATACATTACACAAATTAAACTAAAGTCTCATGGAAGCCCAAGATACAAATTCGTGAGACAGGACAAATCTTTGCAGCACTTCAGCATGAATTGCTGTTCCAGCTCTGCCTCCTTCACAGCGGGAGGGATGAATAATTCTGCCCAGCATTTCTGAATGAATGGATCATTCAACCACAGTGATGCAGGAAAAACACGTGTTCTTAAAGGAAAATCCTGGAGTCAATGCTCTAGGAACTCTTTCCACTCACGAGATGTTCAGAAACTCATATTACATTCTATCACAAAAAGTTCTATGCACCATCAGTGTAAACTTTCCAAAATCATTAAGGGAAGTGCCTTGAATTTTAATTCAAAAAATGAGCATATCTCATTGCCTGACATTTCAGGAACACAGAAACACTGTGTCAGGTACAAATTATGAAATGTTCTAAAAGCATTTGGGATTATAAAATAGTGACATAATTCTGTTGCTGGTTTTCAATGATCCTATTTCATGTATTCAAGAAAACTTTTTAAGATTGACTCCAAGGCTTCACTTGGTGGCTCCTATAAATAAGGGTCAAAGGCAGAGAGTGGCATCTACAGGCTTTGGGCAAAACAAGAGACACATGATAATGACGCCAAGTGGAAAAAGTCAATTCTCATACATCTGTATGGAGTCATAAGTTTTCTACTTCTTGGGTTTGTTTTTAAATTACATTAAGACGGCTTAGTGCTTATACTGCTTTTTTATGTGTTTTTATCCAAAATCGCAGAATTATGCTGCCAATGGCTGCAACTGTTAACAGGACTCCAAGGGCAATTTATCCATTCCTGGTCTAAAACTAACTTTCATGATAATGATTAAAAATGTATTTTTTTATATAAATGTGAAGCAACCAGAAAAAAAAACCTAGAAATATTGGAGGAAATGCAAAATATGTAACTCGTTTTCAGCTTTATTGTAAGTTCATTTAGTTATTAATTACATTGGTATGTTCACTTTAAACATTAAAAAGCACTCTTTGCTCAGATAATAATTGTAAACCTACTGTTTGAATTTGAGTATTTTTAATTTTTGTTATAAATGAACTACAACTCATTTAAAAAATGATATCATTTCGTTTTTCCTATTTTAGGAAAAGCAAGCAGACAAAAATATAATGTTAAAAACATCAGCAAACAACATCACATTAAAAAGAAGAGACATATTTTTAAGAAATACAGGGAGCACTAATTGACAGGTAGGTTAAACCAAAGCTTAAATACTCATTTTACATGAAGTACTGCATAATCTATTTTAATTTCTGACTCTACTATTTTCTACTTCTTTCATAAAATATATCTATACAATATTAAGAAGAACCTTTATAACCTTTCACTTGTTAATTTGATTTAGTGTGAAAATTCCAAATATAGACCTACTTCCTTCTCATCTTAATTACCTCATAAAGTATAATATTTTTTTAATCTGACAGAACAAACAAAAAAGACCCTGTAGCTTGTTTTAAAAATCCAAATATTTCCTTTTTTCCTCCATTGTTTTAATCAAGAATCTAGAAAGCCAAACGTCTTCATAATTAGTTTCTGCACAGGACCAAACCAATTCATCTTACTATTTTGGTGTATGCATAAATTATAATAATGCACAGAACATTTACTGATATAAGGATCTTTAAATTCTTTTTAAAAATAGCAATGACAAATTTAGTGTTCCCCTTACATCGTAATTTTTCTTGACAAAGATTCTTGTCAGGTTCCAACAATCATGAAAGACACATAGTAATACTTCCAAGCAGATTTGTTTATTGTTCCACACCTATAAACAGAATCTTGAGAAACTAAAGCAGATTATTATCTACAGGAAGCATATTCTGGGAACTATTAGGGAGGGTTATCTTCACCCTCTTTCTGTCACACAAAACTACCTAAAGAATTCCCTCTCCTTCCTCTGGAATGCACCCCCCTCCCTCCTGGGAATCCAGACTACATTCCATCACAGATTCCTCCCTAGCCATAAGTAATCAAGGACAGCATTATTCCAACTGTTCTCTCCTTCTGATTCCATTCCCATTTCTTCTATCCTTAACAAGCGTACATTTTGTTTCATTTTCTAACTGTTACAAGATCAGGAATACCATTCAATCCTTAAAACTAAAGGAGTAAAACAGAAAGAATACAAATTCAAAAGACAAAAGTAACTGCATTCAGTATTGAGCAATCATTAACTTTCAGGAGTAACAAACCTATCCACATATGTTAAGCTTTTTAATGTATTGCTTCTTATATTTTTTCTTAAATATCTTTATTAGGTATCAAAAACAAATATTAAAATACAAACTAACATAAAAGGAAAAGGGGACTGGATTAGGGGTTTGTTTCAACTTTCTTCATTTTTTCCCTTGAATAGCCTGATGTATCTAATAGAAAGTATTATAAATATATTTTAAGCCATTCTAATTGTTAAGAAATAACAAGTTTTGAGTTTTATTTATCACCTTCATACATTACAAATTCTATGATGATAGAAAGCACCACCTCTAATTTGGAAGTTATGACTCAGGAAGGAGACTGAATAATATTGCAGTACAATAGTAGGATAGGTCAGCCGAATGGAATGTGAGGATTAAAGCTTGACAAACGGAAAGGGGGTGTATATTCAGGGTTTTTTTTAAAATACATACTGTAAAGGAGGTTAATGTAGATGAAAACATATAAGTATAGATGTAAACTTTAGGTTTACAAGTAAGTGCATACAGTACCCGTAGTTACTGTAGGCCTTTAGAAAAGAATGCAAAATATTTTGTCTTAGAACACTTTGGCACCAAAATTCCAAGATTTGGCACATATAGCCAGCTTTCAAAGATCTGACTGCCTCTGAGAAGACCTAATGGGCACACATCACTATTATTTGCCGAGGAGAAATCTCTGTTGAGCTATGCTTTCCCTTTAGCATTTCACATCTGATTCTGGCTCTTTCAAATTTATTTGTACACAATTTTCTCTCTAGCTTCCTGGTCCATCACTTTAAAAAAATGGGGAGTCGTATTTGTTCAAATAAAGTCACTGAAGACTGAATGGGAGGAATCATGCAAGAGAAGCTTCCAATAGCTTTTTGAAGTTGAAATTTTATTTTCTCTGTTAGGCAACTTCTGAACAGCCTCAATAATAAGCTAAGTAATAAAAAGATCTGAAGATCATGACAATTCCCAGTACCCTCTGGCAGGAAAATGCCATTGATGAGATATAAAACTACTCTCTTCTACCCCATGGTCTTGAACAGTTACTCTCATATTTCCTTTGGCTAAAAAAACAGCAGTGGCAAACCCTAATTCGTTTTGAACTAGTATCCATAAAGTAATGACATAAAGAAATGACACCCAAGTAATCAATTGACAATCATAATAGTCCAAAGAGTCAAAGAAAGTTAGAAAGAAACAGTAATCTGCTTTGCAATATTAAATATTGTTTAATAGGTTAATGTTTAATTATATCATACTAAAGTAAAACAGGAGATCAACGAATATATAATTATCATCTATTAATAAATACATGATTTCTAAGAGGTCTTGCATTTACTCCAGAAGCCTTCTCCCTTTCAAAACTGTGATGCAATATTAATTGAGCAAATTATTTTATTTGGTTTAACACCTAAATCTTATGTTGTACAAATTATACAACATAGATTTTACACATAGATTATAGAAAACAACCTGAAAAAGTAACTTTTCTTTGTAACGATCTTAATTCCATCTACCCAACTTGAAAGCTATAGCTATGCACAATCAGTTCATAAAAGGTAAATTACTACAAAGGCAAAAGCATCTTGCAGAATGCCCACAATAGATTCCAATATGATGCTAAGAAAACTGGAGGCACCTGTGCTGCCTACCTCTCTTATCTGAACCTTCTCCACTGCATGGAAGAATTCCTTATAAAAGCTATAGCCTTGAGACAGATGTTCTGCTAGTGCAGAACTTGCATTGTTTGCAAGTTGTGCACCAGCACTCAAGAGAAAGCAGGTAAAAGGAGTTTATTTTTATTTATTTCTTAAATGTATATATCCGCCCAACTCACACACAGGTGACTGAAAGGTCTAGAGGAAAATAAAGAGGTGCAGCCAAGCCAAGCCCAACATTGCGAAGGTGCAAGTGCTTTACTTACTGCCCATTAGTAAAGAAGAAACAGAGAAGACAGGGGGCGGGGGGGGGGGGCGGATTTAAAGACAAACCAGGGTTTGTAAAAGTTAAAACACTGTTGTGTGCTGGTTAATAGTAGCAGTATTGTCAGGGTAACGATAATTTAACAGCTGACCAGCTGCTGTAAGGTTGTAATGCTGTAATACTGTATTGTTATAATGATGCTGCAATGGTAGCAATGAGTCAACAGGGTTATTTGACTGCTACCTCTTTAAGAGGCTGTAATATATGAGAGACCCTGTGATCTCTCTCTCCATGTGTGCTTCTGTGGTGTAGCTGGTTACTGATTGCTGTTTGCCTGTATCAAAATACTTGTAAGTATATATGCTTTTAGGGATAAAAACCACTTTATTTAAATACAAACCTGTGTGCTGTATTTGCTCTTGGGTTGTCTCACTTAGTCACACTGCGTGCACTCTTGACAAGTATAATAGAAATTGCATATTATAGCATAGAACTACAAGTTATAGAGTATAATAATAAAATAAAGAATGGAGAACAATGTATAGTTGAAAGAGAGTATAGAAGACATAGACATAGAAAGATTTTGTAAAGTATGTTTGTTTCAATTTTATTCCTTGGATACTTTTCCAAAATAAGACATCTTCCCATTCCTTATAGGAAGATATAAAAACCAAGTTGTCCAGGGTTTAGTGCTTTTGATGGGACTTTTGAGTTTGAATCAATCAAATTTGGGTATAGTTTTAAAAGAACCTGTGACAAATAGTTATTTTTTCCCCATTTAGATAGCATCTAATGAATATTAGATCCTATTGGTATCTGAATTACCATTACTAGGTGATGTTTCCATCCAGACTGATGTACATTGGGTTATTAGCCCATTGCAATTCTTTTGTTCTAATGATTGCACATAAATCTGTTAGTCAGCAGCAATGGACTCCTCTTAATGTTTATTTCACAATAATTCTTGATTATCCGAGTTTTCCCGTAGTGGTGGAAAAGAGGCATGCTAAGGACACTCTAGTTTAACTGCTAGAGTCTATGAATTGCTTCCATGCGTGCAATTCTTTTTTCACAGCAAGACATATGCCCTGCTGCATACAAATTTGCCATTTATGTACTAGATGTACTAAGGTCCCTATCAATTGAAATAGTTTTTGCATACACACCCTTAGCTTTTAGTGCCTATAATCTATTGGGGTAAGCAACAGGGGAAGCAACACTAAACAAACAGAGAAGCCAAAGAGAGCAGAGAGAGACTTGCTTGCTCTTGGGATAAGAGTCAGCAAATTGGAGTGTGAGAATAAACAGGGAGGCTCTGACACCCCCTCCCCCATCTAGGTGGGTGAGAGTCAGCTGCAGATTGGTGGATTATGGGATTTGGGAAGATTATTGTATTGGTAGCAGGTGGGATAGTCAGACTTGTTTTTTTAGTTGCAGCTGAATCTTAGTTGGGTGTTGTATCTGGCACTGTTGGATTATGAAGGCGGCTAGGGAGACAGGGAGTGAGAAGAGATAATGGAAACAATGGAAAGGGAGAAGTATAGTAGAAGATGGGGGTGAGTCAGCCCAAGATAGGAGAGGTTAGAAATTTGGCACTGTTCTATACTTCAGTTCAGCTAGACTATCTTATTTTTTGAATCAGATATCCAAAATACTGAGTGCTCTAGGCTTATATCGATGCTTTTGATCACCCAGTCTCTTTGTAGCAAGTCTAATCTCATCTGCAATGAAGTTGAACACAAGAGGGCAGCCTTGGTGTGTGCACCAAAATCTGGCAAGCTAATGACAAAGCAGTATTCACTGAGATTTGTTTGGCTAGGTTTCAAGTGGTACGTTAAAAAGTCATGACCCTGTGGTTGGTGCTTAAAAATCATGACCCTAAGACAGGAGTAGAAATTGCAAGCTGTGAGTCCAAGACTTGGGAGGACTGCTATACTGCAAGTTGTTGAGTGTTGAGGCCATACTTGTGATGTTGGATTGGGGACTGAAGAAGTTGAGGTTGCTGCTATTGTGCATCCCCCATCTGTACAACACCTTCTCTTTCCAACTGCTTGATCTCATTACAGGAGTGGTGGAATCACATAAGCTATCTATCTGTCCTGGGTTCAGTTTAATCTCTGCTTTGTGAAATTATTCATTAATCCATTCTTGTTAAACCCTTAAGGAAATGTTGGGTGGAAAGACCTGATTTGTGTAACTTGCAACTGTTTGTCTGACTAATTCATGGGGAAAAAATGAGTAAAAAGCCAGGTAGATAGAATTTGATAAAGTGACAGAGGCATCTTCCAATGTTGAGGGGAGGGGAGCTTTGAATTTGAGCAGATTGACAGGCTTCTTTGTGAGTCGGCTCTGTCACAGGTGGATTAAACTACCTAGGCATAAGTAGCTGAAGTCAGGTGATAGGCAACATGGTTTTGAGGGAGGAGATAGTTTCAGCAGCTTTGAAGGAGGCATTTGCTAGTCCACCTGTTGTTCAAGAGACCTGCCTAAATCAATTTTGACTTGTAAACTACTATCCTACCTCCAACCTTCTCTTTGGGGAGAAAGGTTTTGAAGAGAAAAGGTATTGCAAGGAGACATCAGGATTTGGGCATACGTTTAGGGCGATAGAAATGGCCCAGCTTGTTTTCATGGACAACTTGAGATTTGGATGAACAAATCTGGGTGGAAAGAGCATGACCATCCTTGTCTTGCTGTCTCGGTGTTCTTGTCACTGACCATGACATTCTAGACCATATGACAGTATTAGGATTTGGGGAGCACTATTTTATGATTCTGCTCCTATTTGAATGGACAAGTCTAATCATTGGTGGTATTATGGGAGTCAGTCTATGATTGGTTCTCTCTCCACTCTATAAAATCACAAAGTCAAAATGAGGTATGATCAATATATTGATTATATACATCTGAGGCCAATGAAGGATACTAGAGTCTCTTGATTAGATGCTTGGAGACTGTTCTAGTCCTTTTTTTAGGCATAGCTGATTGATTTTGAGCCGGTTATTCTGAGCACAAACTACATCATAGCGTTGTTGTGGTGAAAATAAGAAAAGTATTGAATATGGTCTCATTGATCAAACCAAGGCAGAATAAAAATTAAATAAAAATGTCATTAGAAAACAAGCACAAAAAGAGGGCACTTGTCCCCTCTTCTCCCTCTTCTCTTTTTCTTGTCCTCAGGCAGCACAGAAAAGTGTACAACATGAAATTTGAATGTCATTTTTCATGCAACTGATTACAAAGCAAAGGGACTTAGCATTTTCTGGGATCAAAGACTGGAAAGATTTGGGCTTAAGAACTAAAATCAAATTGCTTTCTAAACAGGTTTACTTTCTCTGATTATTTGAATCATTTGGGGGGATGGGTGGCGCAATTAGAATGTAGTATTGCAGGCTAATTCTGCCGACTGCCAGAAGATCCTGACCAACTCAAGGATGAATCAGCCTTTCAACCTTCCAAGATCGGCAAAATGAGGATGCAGATTGTTGAGGGTAATATGCTGACTCTGTAAACCGTGTAGAGATGGCTGTAAAACACTGTGAAGTGGTATATAAGCCTAAGTGCTAATGCTATTACCGAAGACTGTTCCTATAGTGACAAACGCATTAGTGTGTCTTTCACTCATCATTCTACAAATACAACTGCATTGCAAACAGTATTATTGTATGAATGAAGGCAAATATGTGTTCCAGGATAATGTTGCAGGATCCAATCTGAATATTACAGGTAGTCCTTGGCTTACAACAGTTTGTTTAGTGACCATTCGAAGTTACAACGGCACTGAAAAAAGTGACTTATGACCACTTTTCACTTATGACCATTTCAACATTGCAACATCCCCACAGTCATCTAATTTACATTTGGCTGCTTGAGAACTGGTTTATATTTATGACAGTTGCAGTGTCCCTGGGTCATGTCCTTTTGTGACCTTCTGACTAGCAAAGTCAAGGGGAAAGCCAGATTCACTTAACAACAGCGCTACTAATTTAACAACTGTGGTGATTCACTTAATACGGCAAGAAAAGTCGTACAATGGGGAAATGCTCACTTAACCAATTTCCCACGTAGCAATATAAATTGTGGGCTCAATCATGGTCGTAAGTCGAGGACTACCTGCATTGCATTTCTCTTCTAAAACCTTACCATAACTAATAAATGTAAAAACAACATCCCTGTATAAATATATATTTCCTTCTCATGAAAATGTTTTATTTGTATCTTAATGGGACCCTGGAAGGGCCCATATGATTTCTAAAGATTTAATATTAAAAGCTGAGAATCACTGTCCTAGTGAAACCTTAGCAGCAGAGCAAGAACCACTTTCTGGAGGTTTAAATCTTGTCTACTCAGCTCTTTCATCTGCCTTATAACAGCAGAATTGTTAGAAAATAATTGGGAGTTACCTTTTCTTTGCTGCACGCATGGGAGTTTTATGCCTCAGCTGAGCAGCCTGGGGTGCAGGAAAGGTTTGAAACTTCTCCTGAGGATCTATTTCCCAGTGCTTTCTCTAGAGGATGTAGAATGACTATATTCAGCCTGTCACTTCAATTATGACTTTAGGCTATCGCTCTGGCCTCTGGACTTGCCCTTTTCATTGCTTTCAGGTCATTTCTGACTTTTCCAGCAGCTTCAACATCTTACCGGATTCCAGCTTTGTGAACCTGAGAGACCTTACTTCTGCAGCGGAGTTTCTTCACACAAAGTTGGAGAAACTTCCTCATCCTTTAGGATCTCTAATACAAATCAGCCCCAAAGCAAACATGGGTGGAAGCTATTTAAAAGCAATTAAAAGCACAAATGAATGCTTACACTGGGGAGGGAGAGGTATTATTTTTGGCAAAACCACAAATCATTTTTAATTAAAATTAATCTTCAAGCCACCGTGGCTTTATTTGCGATGATGAAAAATAGATAAAATTACTTTCATGTGCTTAAATGCAATTTGTTTAGCCTCCAAAGCACACACACTGAGAACAGATCTATTTCTGGTGAGGAACTTGTGATGTGTTAAGTTGCTGGGATATTAGGATTTTGATCGAAGTGTACAGACTGTTTGAAGAATGTTAAGCCAGTGATGACTAATACCACTGCACTGTGTCTTATGCATTAAGAGATGCTCGTAAAAATTGAGAAGCAGGAGAATATTATTTTTCAAAAACGGAGCATAAAAACTGAAGCCATATTCAAGTGTTGCCTCCCTTATGCTATTTTCAGTATTTTTGACTGATCAGATTTAAAGGAGGGAGCTATGTGATAGAAGTAAGAAATGAGTACACTTTAGCAGTAGGAGATTGAATAATAAAACTAAAATGATCATAGTGGACTTGTAGAAATTAAAGGAATATTGAGCAGAATTTTTTTTCAGGTTTGACAAAGCAACACAGAGGGGTTTGGACAGATTAAATTGATTGCCTTGGGATAATTCCAAAGGTCAGATTACTATTTAAGAGAAGTTGATTGATTTACTGTAGAAGATCCCATTAAACATTATTAATAAGAGTATATTCCTGATTTCATCAGAGATTCTAATTATCCCAACCTACTGACCAGCCAAATGCATCTACTTTTCTTGCCTCTTTATCAGCTAGAAAGGAGTTTCAAATACTTGGAGGTTAATCTTGACAACCTTAAAATAGGTATCATCCTTTATTATAATTTTCTGCATCAGTTTAAAAGCCAAACTTAAAACTTTCTGAAAACCATGAAGGAGGCAAAGGATGGAGAGGTTGTAAAAACCAACACAATTTGATGTAAGAATGTAATCTGATGATTGAATATTTGTTTCATTATCTCTTCAGTGTGGAATAACAGTTCCTAGGTCCATAAAATATTAATGACAAGATCCTTGAGTATTAGGTAATGTGACTATGGGACTTTGTGAAAAATAGAAAGTTAGTTCTTATGGTTTAGTCAGAGTGAAATATTTTTACAGTGAAAAGTAAAGACAGTTGAGAGGGAATTTATTTTGGGTTCTGTGGCAATCTTGTCATGTTGGATGAACAGCAGATATCCAAACAAATATATAGTTTAAAAGCAGGAGTTTTGAGTTACTAGAGTATATGTTTGGAATCTAATCTTTTGTAGGATATAAACTATAATTGGATGTAAACCTAGCCCAGTTACATATATATTTTCAATATAGCTTTTGTTTACATATTACTCTGAGCATTACAAATAGAAAAAGTAACAATTACAAAGAAATATTACTAGACATGCGCAGTTACTGAGATGAGAAAGATGGACAAATTTTGAATCAGACAAGTATCTAAGCTAAGTAGCTGTGACTTCTATCTTTTAATTACAAGCTTTATTGTCCCACTTTCCAGCTTAATACTGATTAGTTATTTTTAATAACTGATCAGTTATTATTAGTTAGTTAACCTTTTGGGAAAAGTGTATTTTTCAGGTTTGATGGCTAATAACACCCTTTTTTTGGGGAGTAGTACCATAAAATTATATATTGACTGGTCATTCAGAAAGTGATGTAAAATATTATTATTAAGTGAACAAGGCTACAGTTATAAAGAAATTAGAAGAAAATTGGTGGAAACTTAACCAAAGGTGACATTTCTAAGTTTTTGAAGAGGTATAAGGAGACTCAGTCACTACAAAACCACACTGGTAAAGGCAGGAAAAGGTGCACAACAGTAATTGATGATAGAAGAATTAAGAGATGGTAGTGATGGCATAAAAAACATAAGGAGACACTTTTCCCAAAAGGTTTCCACAATTTTGGCCACTACTGTATATAATGTCCCTTAAGCAAAAACGTAATGTTTTACATCTATTATTGCGGTTAAAATTTAGAATTAATATCAAAATATCTTCAGTTTGAACTGGATATATTCATTCAAAAAAACAAAAACAAAATAACAACAACAAATGGAGCTGGAGTGTCATATGCTGATATGGGACCAATACAAGGCAAAACTATTTTTCAACTTTTATTGAGCTATATTGATATTAGCAAAAACATAAATGGCACTGAAGAATGTGAGTGGGGAGGAATTGATGAGCAGATTGCATCCAGGTATTTTTACATGAATAGAAATCCATCAACTTGTACTGATAGATGGTTATTTTACTACCGTATCAAGGTAAATATGTTCAAAGCTGTACAACTTTTATCAGTTAATGGGCACTCTTAGCCAATATGATTATCCTCCAGTCATGAATATTTTTCTTCCTTTAGTCATAACTACAACAAATCAAGCTCTGGTAGCAACACATTTGGAGACTGATGGAATACACTCCAACCTTTAGAAGACCATTTCCTGATCCAGGTTATTTAGAGTCTAAACTGAACACTATTGATTAGCAAAAGGCAAAGGGTGGGTTAAGAGTCTAACAGAGTCTCTGGTAATATTATTTCTGTCTCTTGCACTCCTAGTGTAGAAACCAGAAGAGGCTCTTTCAGGGTTCTCCCTCCCCATATTTATGAAATCTTGTAGCCCATTCCCTTACACGAACCAAAATTGTTAGAGATGGAAACGTGCAGTTTCTGGCCTTCAGAAGGCAACTTTTTAGATGTTTCTGCTGAGGTTGAAATGGAGTAGAAAGATTTTAAATTTACCTCTTTGAGCAAATAGGAGCAAATCAGGAGTTGTCAATGTTCATAGTTCTCAGTTGATTAAAATATAAGCCCCAAATAATTTTATCATTGAACTCCTTGGCGATTGTCTTAATATCATTCTCTTAAGGTGGCTCATGTGCTTAGGATTCTGGGTTGGAGGCAAGCCCATGTTCCAAGTGCTGTTATGGGGCGGAGTGAACTCCCACCCTTTGCTCCAGCTTCTTCCAGGGACATGAAAGGATCCCCAAACTGGGCATCCCCCAGGTGATGGTGATGTCACTGACTAATTCTTTCAATCTGGAACATGAGTGTGATGTGATGTGTTTTAATACTAGACAAAGTATTTAATCACTGCAATATCATCACTTAAAAAAGTAAGTATCACATATTCTCCATTTCTTAATGTGCTTAAAAAAATAAACAATTATAGTTTCACATCCCTTTCCAAATATTTGCAAGTCTATTATTACTTGCCAATAAATAGTAAATAGAAAACTTGTTGAATCCATTATGAATGATTCCTACTTGCATCTCATCTTCCTGCCTATCATTCAAGATAAATAATTTAAAATTCCTTTCTTCAGTTTACCCACACCAAAAACCTTCTGTAGAAAATTTGGCAGAAAAACAGTGACTGCCCTCAAATCAACCACTTCCATGGCTAAGAGTAGACTTGAAGCTGGATCTCCCTAGACCTAGTCCAACAACTTAACCACTACGTTGTACTATAGTCTCTGTTAATAGTTATAAACTTATCCCATAATTTGCAACTCTTATTAAGTATATAGGTAGATCTCACTTAGCTAGTGCCTTAAGCAGTGAGTATTTGAAATTATGATAGCAATGAAAAAGTAACTTTGTGACCAAGGTCCACATTTATGACTTTTGCAGCATATATTCACCATTTCAGTCAGTTAATATGTATTGTCCTATGCCCCACCCCATTTCCCCCCACCTCACAGAGGACAGTTTGCCTAAATAAACTACCTCTTCTTGAGCTGCTTTTCTCTACCACACAGTGCATCCCTAAAAACTGTAAGTGAACAAATTCAGTTCTGGCTGCTGCCTCTAACTGACAAGACTTTAATCATTTTCACACCTTTGGATTTTGTTTGTCTCCTCAGTGGCTCTCAGCTGCAAGCATGCTAGGCAGAGCTGGCACAATAGGGAATACACATCACTGCTTTCAATGTGTATTCCCCATTGTGTGCTGACTTACTCTCTTCTAATCCCTTTCTCTCCAATAAATGTAAATACAAATATTAATTCCCTTATCTCAGTGGAAAAGGAAAGCTGAAGTAAAATCATAGGCACAGTCACAATCACATGATTTTCCACTTAATGAGATTGTCAGTTAATGACTGTGCTACTAGTTCCAATTATGGTTGCTAAACAAGGACAACATGTAATTCTGTATTATAAGGACACCTAAAGGATACTGAAATTGCTTCCATCTTTGCAGAAAATGTCTATTTGAGGTGGTGGGATAGTGGACCTATGAGTGTAGACAGTGATAAAGTTGTACAGTAACCTGAAGTTCACTAACTTCTCTGAAAAATAGCAGTCTTCATTTGGAAAATCCTTGCTTTAACTTTAGGGGGGAAAATTGAATATTTTTACGGATACAAAGTTCCTAGAATCTTCATATATTTCTTGTGTGTGAACTTTCCATCTAAATTCAACTTCAATTACTCAATGATACAACACTAATCAAGAAGGTGACATCACACTATTGTGTAACTCATATCATTTTTACAAACATATTCGGCAATTTTAAAATTGCATCGGTATTCAAGATGGTTTTCTGAATAAACTCTCTGATGCACAGCATTATTTTTTTCCCTGATGATTAACAAGGATTAGCAAGCTTTGTTGGTGGCAAGAATGTTAATTGCGGATTTGGAAAACGTCTCTTTAAATATAGAAAATAAATAATATTGTAATAAGAATTAGGCTTTCTTTCTTTCTTTCTTTCTTTCTTTCTTTCTTTCTTTCTTTCTTTCTTTCTTTCTTTCTTTCTTTCTTTCTTTCCTCTATAATCACATAATAGAATACTATTGAAAAATAATCCATAAAAGTATAATAAATCATGAGAAATGAGAATAATAATAAATCATGAGAATAATAAAGTAATAATACTTTATTAATACAGACCAATAATACTCACTTTCTTCATTTCCTGAAAGTTCTCCAGAACAATTCTGTCTTTAACCAGTTTCTGGAAAACTATCACAATAGGCACTTTAGTATATCAGGTAGTATTTATACTACAGCATCCCCATCTCTGAAAAAAAAATCATAAAACGTTCATTTTATGGAAGGAAATATCTCAGATGCTTCTTATTTTCTCCTTGAGTCATTTGGGCTGATTCATATTTCTCTAATCCAGCTGTATCAGTACTAAGCAGGATGCCTCCCAAAAATATTAGGCTTCCATTTTCTAGGATATATATACATATATCCATCCCACCTTTATTATTTTTACAAATAAGATGGTGAACATATCTATCAAACCTTTCTCCTCTTATTTTCCCCCATAACAACCATGAAAGGTGGGTTGGGCTACCTATGGACCACTTGTACAGGTCAAAGGTGCACTTACTAATAAATATGATGCTTAGGATTGGTGCTTTGCCTTGCATCATTCTAATTTTATTGAAAATCAAAACCATATATTTTCTTAAAAAATAAAAAAAATAAATCCAAACATCAGATTGAGCAAAGAACCTGGCAGTGCCAAGATCAGTGTCCATGGGAGCACGAATGAAGTAAAATTCATACTGGGAATCACAGCATGAATCGCGTTGTTATACCAATTGGCCATGCATAATTCTCATTCTCATTTTTTTTTAAATGAAGGTTGGAGTTGTGATGAAGAGGCAGCAACTCCTAAAACAATTATAAAACAGAAGATAAAAAGAAACACACAAAATGCCAAACAGTGGCAAAAATTTACAAACTATATTTTCCTCCTAAAGAAAAAGCTGTAATATGTTACAGCTTCAGAATCCATCTTAACTATGTCGTTTAAGAATCTAATAAGGAGCTACAACTTTTAAGATCCATGGCTACTTTGAAACATCTTTTCTATTTGTAAGCAATTTAGTTTTCTTTTAGGGGCTATATTTGATTCTTGATTGCCTGCCAGACAGAATTGTATTAGCAGAAAGTTCTAGTAGCCCTTGTAGAATTTGCACCTGAATGTATTTGTAATGAAGCTTTTGAAAGAGAAATATTGACAACTGTTTATACATGACCAATCTAGACAATTATTCTTATGGCAGTGACAACTTGGCTTGACATACCCCAATGAAAACATACATTTTAATGATTCTCTCTGGATAAAATTGTTTTTGACAAAATTGGGGATATATATCAATTTCTAAGGTTGATACCTTAGTAAACACAAAAATGAAAAGTAACTTAACTTCATTTTCATGAGATGACTTGAAAAATTCTGGTATATTGCAACATCAGTCTTTCGTTCTGGTTAAATTTTTTTATGCCCTCTCTCTCTATATATATCTGGCAAGATGTCAGAAATGGTTTGTTCTTGCCTTTTTCCTAGGGCTGAGAGAGAGTGATTGGCCCAATGTCACCCAGCTGGCTTCATGCCTAATGTGGAACCAGAATTCACTGGCTCTTGGTTTCTAGACTGGTGCTTTAATCACTACCCCAAATTGATTCATTGTATAATTAGCTTATTATGGTTATTGGGCAGTCTAAAAATATATGAAATAAACACATTCTGCTTTTATCCGAGCAGCCCTGAAAAAGTTTGTCCTTCCCTAGCTCTATGATTGACTTGAAAAAGCATTGGAGAGTCTCCAGTAATTTTCAAGTCCAATATAGTTCTTTGCCCTGTTTTGACTGCTCGCTGAAACAGAGGAGTGTCATTTTGGGAAAGCAGAAAAAAAGGAGGGGGGAAAATGGGCTGTAAATGTCCTGTGTGACTGACCTTGCTATAATCAGCATGGCTTTAAAAACCAAACATAACACATGCTTTTAAAAGTCCTGACATTTTTGTGGGAAGGGCGGTAGTGTGATTTAATCTTGAATATATCGAAGAATGGCTTTTGAACCTTTTGCAAATTTTACCACCTTTGTCCCCTGAAATTATCTTTCCTTTCAAAAAAAAAAAAGTACACTTGCTGACATGTTATCACATTGTTAGCAATTTTCTCCAAATTGGTAAACTTTTAGCTACATTATGTTACTGACTTTAGTCCTTAACTTTATTAAACCAAGATTGGGAGAACATGTTTACAGGTTTTCTTATACATTTACTACAAAGTTCTCTTTCAATAAAGCATGGGGATGCCAGATATGAATTTGTCCACAGAAGCAGAATAAATTTTACAAAGAAGAAAAAGGAGAAGGAGAAGGAGAAGGAGAAGGAAAGGAGGAGAAGAAAAGTTTGAACAATGTACACTGGTCTTCTTTGATGAGTAAGAATGACTAATAATTCTTGAAAATAATGTGCTGATTCTCTTGATAGCAATCCAGTTATTTGGCCATCAACTCTTCTTCATTATGGACGTTGGGGTGTCTATTCTAACATTCTTTGCACAGTTAATTTCATACATGAGAGGGAACCCGGAACCATGTCCATTGGTTTTATAACACTGGTCTGACAGACCAAGAAACTGGCTTAGATTAAGCAGAAATTGAAGCAATTTTGGACATTTTCATGGGCTTCTTATTCAGATGTGATGGACTTAATCACCATTAAATTTGGAATACAGTAGTATCTTGGTATTCAGCATTAATTAGACTTGGGAGGTGTGACAGGTACTAAAAAGGATGCTTCCCAAACAAGCTACATGACTTAAAATGTAACCCTTTGTTTCAAACTTTCTGTCTGTCCCTTTTCCTATGTCAGTTACCTTCTCAACATGGCCGACTTCTTGTCCACCTTCTGTATCTGTCACCCTACTTTTGTAATGACCTTTCCAGCATAGCTGATTTCCTGTCCATTCCCCACAGCTGTCCCCCTCTTCCTATAGCAACACATTGAGTACTGAACAAAGGCCGAATACTTGGATAACTTGTTCACGTCAAAATGCATGGAGTACCAAATTCATCAAGTTTTAAAGCAGTCAGTTATTGAGATACCACTGTAGTACGTCCACTATCTGTGCCTCATCAAAAGGTCAATTAAAATTACTGTGGCTAAGGCTGCTTCCCATAGACCAGGTATTCCTATTTTTTTTTGGTCATCTTTAATGTAATCATAATGTACACACCTCCCAAAATCCAAAGACCCAAATGAGCATAAATGAACAAAAAAATCATTAAGAAGAAATTTTGGGAAGTGTGGGTTTATTGTACCTTTGTACATCTAAAAGGTTCTTCACACCTCCCCTGGACTCTGTCTGCACAAGGGTAGAGGCACCTCACAGTTTGGGACACCTTGCTGTAGACAGAAACCAACTTATAATCTACTGAGTCAAGCAGCTCTCAGGCATTCAAAACTCAGATATGGCCACACTGAAGAAACCGGAGACTCTGGATACATGAACAGAAGCTGGCCTTGTGAAGAAGCCACCACCAATCCTCCTCAAGTGGACAACACAGCACTGACAAGGCTGGGCCGCTGAAAGTGGCTGGGAAAGGATGTCTTCATTGGGAAACAATGATGAGGAAAATATCTGCAGAGCAGCCCCATTTGCAGCAAACCACAAAGATGCTAGAGGAAGACTTGGGAGATCAACCAAGTTTATGCTGTGGGCTTTGATACAAGCTTGAAGTGGCACTAAGCTCTGTTCAACTCAATCAACACAACTCAGCTAGAAGTGAAGGATCGCAAGCAACCAATCATGGAGGCGTTTTATTTATTTTTATCCCACCCTTATTATTTTTACAAATAACTCAAGGCGGCAAACTTCCCTCATGCTCCTTCCTTCTCCTATTTTCCCAATAACACCAATCCTTTAGGTGGGTTGAGCTGAGAGAGAGAGAGAGAGAGACCCACTGACCTAAAGTCATCCACACAAGTTTCATTCCTAAGGTAGGAATAGAACTCACAATCTCCCAGTTTCTAACCTGATACCTTAACTAAATCCAAACTGTCTCTCTTACTCACTGTTCGAATTGTCTGCCAGGGGCACCAACCACTTCTTGTTCTCTGTGTGCTGGTTGATCTACCTTTGGTACTCAGTCAGCAGAAGCCACACGTCCTACCTTGTCCTAGCCCTTGGTGGGGAAGGGAGCTCGTGCTCTGAAGAATCACCCTGTGTCAGAGTAAGAGCACTTGGCATCAGCAAGTTGACCAGGAGAGCAGATGCTGACAAGCTGAGAAGCCTAAATAGACAACAGCAATAGGAGGTTGCAGTTTTCATTGCCTTGCTGAACACCAAATTTGGGGCCACGTGCAACATGGCTCAGGGAAAGAATCCACCCACGGTTGCTAGACCATGCGTGTTTTCCCACATTCACTTGCTTAGCATGTTCTTTTTTCTTTTCTTCAAATGCTAGGGGTGTTTTGCTCACTAAAGGAATCCCAGTCCCCAACAGTCTTGAATATAAAAGGCAAGTCTTCCCACTAATGAACAGTTTGTCTAGTGTTCTTAACCTTATCAGCAGCTCCTGAAGTGATAAAGGCTTAACTATTATGCACTGAAAGGTGTTGTTAATTCTCAATCTTCATGCAGGGGAAAGAGAGGGGGAGAGAGGGGGGGGGCGCACAGGTTGGGTTGTTTTTTTTTGTCACATTGGACTCTACCGTTAAACTTTGCTGGATGCTTACAGATTATCTTGTCTGTGCCATGGAGCGGGCAGTGGAACCCGCTGGTGGGTAAGCAGCAGGTGAAGCTTTCTCTAAGTCAGGACAAAAAGATGCCGACTGCTTCGTTGGAAAAAGAAGCATTTGAAAATTAATGAGATAGAACCGTCTCAGGACATTGTGTGGTTCAAGTGTGGATGATGATGAAGCAGAGGGTTGGAAGATGGGGGCGAGGGGGGGGGGGAGAGAATAGAAGAATTCAGAAATGCTAAACAAATTAAACAGGGAAGAAGAAGAAGGAAAAGGGGAAGGAGAAGGAGAAGGAGAAGAAGAAGGAGGAGGGGGAGGGGGAGGTGGAGGAGGAGGAGGAGGAGGAGGAGGAGAAGGA
>JANHFL010001467.1:83911-99869 GCA_032468155.1 Oxyrhabdium leporinum
GAAGAAGAAGAAGAAGAAGAAGAAGAAGAAGAAGAAGAAGAAGAAGAAGAAGAAGAAGAAGAAGAAGAAGAAGATAACATGACACAGCGAAGGGTTTCCTCTCCCCTCACCCTGTTTGCCTCCCAAAGTGCTGAGTTTAGGCGGAGCCTTTGCCAGTCCTTTTGAATGAAGAATGTGGAGCTTGGCAGAGCCGTAAGAGAGACAGTAAAAAAGCTTGATCAGCTAATGCTTAAATATGGCTGAATGTTTGATGAGATGAAGATGTAATTTTGTCTTGCATTCCCCAAGGATCTGGATTAAATATGTCTACAGGGCCTAATCAAATAGCGAGCCACCGAACAAGAGCCCCAACTGCATTTTTCATTCCGTGCATGCCGTTTGCCTTCTCCCTTCGCTGCCCCCTCCCAACTTCTGTCCATTACTTATTCACTGGTTTGTCAGCACTGTGCATTATTAGCGCTTGAGAGATAAAACTTTAAGTGTTGCTCCCAATTAGCACAACAGTGACCACGCACCATGCTCTGTGCTTAATGCCTGCTCTCGGAGAGGAGCTGGTTGGAAGGTCTGAGGTGGAGGAGGGGGGGGGGAAATGAAACAGCTTAAGCATTCATTTTGAGTGGAGAGACAGCTCCTATTAACATTTAACAGCATTTGTGCAACTTGGTGCGGAGGTTATGATGCAAATGAGGAGGAATTAAAAGTGGCCAGGGGTTTGTCATTGATGGATTGCAGTCTGGCGGTGTTCACACTTCTGCCGTGTCCATCAGAAGCGATTACTGTGTAATTAAACCTTATTTCTCGACTCTTCAGTGCATAATTACTTTGTGAATGTAACCATCATCGGGAAAAAAAGCTACCAGACCGCTTTAGCATTTAGTCTAGCAGTCATTTCCCCTTGCTTGTGTCAGATATAACCATCAGACAGTGCAAAAAGAACTGTCACTTTTAATAAGAGGCAAAAAATTAAATGAAACAGTATGCTTATTACAGGAAAATTAGGCGTTCAAGTGGTAGAGTCCTTTTCCTGTTATTTGCATAATTTATTCTCTTTTTGTCCCTCGCACCAGAAGCTTCAGGCAATTTTCCCTCCCATTTAAATAGATCGCACATTTAAGGCTACTTAAGGAAAATTATCACTTTGCATATTTTAATTGTTGTGAAGAAAGTGAATAGAAGAGGTCTGCAGCTTGGACTCCAGAGTGGGTCAGATGCTCAACCGTCTGATCCTGCAGCTCCCCACTGTTCCACTAGAGATAACCCGGCAGGTTCACAGCCATCCACTTGCATTTCATCAGCATGCAAATGGAGCTCCAAGCACTGTAAGAAGTGGGTCTTTGATATTTACAAACTAGCCGCTAATAACCAAAATGTAATTTGTTTGACATAACTTTAGATTCCCTTATCTGCCTTGCTTTAAAAAAAGAGAGAGAGAGGAAACCTTGATAAGTCCTTTAGCATTACAAAATCTGAAGATATCATCCATTCAAACTGCAGCTTGCCCTATTAGGTCTGGCAGCATTGTGCTTAGGAAAATTGTATCAGCTACTGTCTTCCCTTTCCTTGCAGCGAGCCATCCCTTCCCTTCCCTTCCATTTCAAATTCTTTTGTTTAATTTTCCCCTCCCACTTCCCCACTTTAATCAAATAAAATGAAATTCAAATACGATTAAAGGAGAAACTCTTTCCATTTACCTGTAGAAACAAATCTCCTAGTTTGACGGCACACACACACACACACACACACACAAAGGCATTAAAGAAGGATATAATACTGCAATTTGCTCCTTCATGTTTCTGGAAAATAATTGGGGGGCGGGAGGGCTGCGGGGAGGGAGAGACAGTCTTATATTATAGAACATTACAGAGCTGTAAACAGTCTAAGGGTGGCACACATTTGGTTAATTATCAAGATAATGAAAAATTTAAAAGGAGATCTGATGAAAAATGTGATCATATGTTACACAAATTGCTATTACATTTAATTAGATAGTACGGGGAAAAAAATGCTCCCCAAGGTATCAATTTTTGTTATACATGGTTTTTAAATTTCACCAAACCTTGTTATATACGATTTTAAAATTTTACCAAACCAGAACAACCACTGCAGGCCACCTAAAACCTAACCAACAAAACTACTTTGCAGCCCGATGCCTTGAAACACGTCAAGAGGAGAATTTGAATAGCTCAGCATCCCTTGGCTAAACTACAAATAATTATGTGCTGCCTTTGGCTGATCTGTCTGTCTGTAGTTTCTAAACACTGGACTGATTGGGCTCTTGATGTGCAGTACTCATGATGTGAGAAATTCAGGGAAACATCTTACGTCTTTACTGACTAAAATGCATCATCCATCAGTTAGCTGAAAAGTCACAAAAGAATTATTTTAGTACCTGCAAACTCTTAAGTAGGCGGAGCTGCACTCCTTTCTTTATCTAATATATTTAAATCTATTTGTCATAGCTGTCTTTAGCAGCAGATAATAGCGATAGCACTTAGACTTATATACTGCTTCATAGTGCTTTTACAACCCTCTCTAAATGGTTTACAGAGTCAGCTTGTTGCCCCCAACAATCTGGGACCTCATTTTTACCAGCCTTGGAAGGATTACACTGTTAGTTATACTTAATTTGCTTTTAGCCAAAGACCTTTGCAATGAAGTAATCACATTACCTATGTTTAATTTTAATTAAATGAAATCAAATGTAGGTTCCATTCTAGCCCCGCCTTCTGCTTTTTCCACTGCAGTTCCTGGCACACCAGCCAAAAGCCAAGGATGGCCCCTCAGTCCAGAAAAAGGCATGCATCCCTGGTGTGCTCACACTACTTTGAAGCCCTGTGTTTCTCTTCCACTTAACCTTACATTGGGAGAGATTCCAGC
Source organism: Oxyrhabdium leporinum (assembly GCA_032468155.1). Lineage (NCBI taxonomy): Eukaryota > Metazoa > Chordata > Lepidosauria > Squamata > Cyclocoridae > Oxyrhabdium > Oxyrhabdium leporinum. The sequence goes on from JANHFL010001467.1 coordinate 86,789, forward strand.
TCTCATGGATCACTTGAGCCGAGACCAGAAAGGGTCAGCCTCCAGAGAAGAGTCATGACCTTATATTATAGGGCCTCCCCAACCTTTTGGCCACCAGGGACCGATACCATACAGAGAGGTTTTTCCGTGGACCAGAGGGGTCGTGGTTTTGTGAGCTGTGCTGCCTGCATCCCACAGACGAGGCTTCACTTGTTTGGGCGGACCGGTGCCAGGTCCACAGACCGGGGGTCGGGGACCCTTTTTAAATTAAGTCCGATTCATTATTTCAAACTTGCCATTCTGACAACGGCAAGGTCTGAAACCCAGGCAAAAAGGGCGATTCAGAATTTGTGATCCTTTCTATCTGAGAAAGATGGACCCTGTCAAGATGCACAGGCTGCAGTCTGAAGAGCCCCTGAAGAGCGTTTCCCACTTCGGGATCCCTCTTCAGACTTTAGCTGCAAGTCTTTCTATTTCTCTGGCCTGGGGTTTCTTATTGTTATAATCTGACAGACAGTATCATAAGCATTCCATGATTTCTATTCTAGATTGACATCTTTTTGCTGTCTTTGGAATCCTTCTCAATTGTCCATCTGTGGGAAGCGTGATACAGGTAATCCTCAACTTACAACAGTTCATTTAGTGACCGCTAGAAGTTACACCAACCCTGAAAAAGTGACTTACATCCATTTTTTCACACTTAGGACCGTTGCAGCATCCCCATGGTCACATGATCAAAATTCAGATGCTTGGCAACTGACTCATATTTATGATGGTGGCAGCGCCTTGGGGTCATGCGATCAGCTTCTGCGACCTCCTGAGAAGCAAAGTCGATGGGGAAACCAAATTCATTTAACAACTGTGCTACTAACTTAACAACCGCAGTGATTCACTTAACAACTGTGGCAAGAAAGGTCATAAAATGAGGCAAAATTAACTTATTTTATTTTATTTATTTATTTATTTTAGGAAATGTATATTGCCGCCCCGGCGACAACACATCACATGAGCCATTTAATGGGCTCCATCCTGCTCTGCGTTCCCAAGGCCCTTAACAAAAGTTTCACTTAGCCACAGAAATTTTGGGCTCAATTGTGGTCGCAAGTCGAGGACTACCTGTACATTTTCCTGCCCTCAGCAGAGCAGGGCAGCAGCAGATCAGTAACCAGATGATAAGGGGATGTGCAGTCTGAGGCTGGCAGCGAGCAGTGTGCAAAGGAAGCGGGGTGCCCTTCTCTGACCTCCTCCTTAGCATGGACTAAGCATGGACCTTCAAAAAAGCAAAACAGGACGCAGGGCATCAATTTATCTTCTACAGACTGCTTACACATGCAAGATTTAAAGGAGATTGCTGACATGCATGGGAAGAAAAACAGGTCTGGGACTGTATCACCATTGCTACCACAACTGTCCACATTTTCATGAAATTTAATTGCTCGCCATCGGCCTCTTGCCAGTGCTGATATTCAGAGATATGACATAAATATGGCTCCAAGACATCATAATATTATAGCTGTGTTCATATGCATAAAAGAAGCTAAAGAAATACAGCATTGAGGCTAGCTTTTCCATTAAGGAACATTTTGCAATCTACTGTCCAAATATTTCATAAGTGCTACCGCTTCCAATGACAAATAAACTGTGGATTGTGAAAATTCACAGGCTTATAAAAAGATTTCAGGTAAATGGATCCCAATTCAAAATCAGACATCTAGGTATTTATTTTTATTTTTTTTAAAAAACCCACTTTTCTGAATAAATATTATAGTAGTTTCCTTACTTGTACATGTCTGGTTGACCCTTCTTGATCATTATATACATCTCCCAAAATAGACCAAAGCCATGGTTTGGGCTTTTCATGATCCGCTAACCATTGTGCAAAGATCCTGATGAATCCTTTTCAATTGGCAAAAATCTTCTGATTTTTGCCTTTTCTGTCCTCAGCCTACAGAAAAAAACGAGCTTAAATTTGCTTTTCAGATTAAATTTATGTTTTCCCTCTTCTCTCTATATGATTTTTGCTATAGCCATTTGCTGGGACTGCATTTCTTCCACAACATGGCTGACGGTGGAACCTGCAGGTCAGTCGTTAACCTGTGCGCTTTTGAAGGAACACCCAGCTTGGCTTTTAGACATGAGTCTAGTTTAGAACCATAGTTAGGCCTAGAGTTTTCTGGAGAAACTACCAGTCCTGTGCTGTATAAAAGTTCCATGAAACTGGAAAGAGAGCTTGATTCTCTTGTGTGCTGCTGGTGTGCCAAGTGAGGGTTTTTGCTACGTCTGCTGACAAAGGATTCCAGACCCCCATACTCTGTGGGGCCTGTACTTTGTGTTCTCCATGAATGCTCTCAGCCGTGAAGCCATAGCTGGCTACTCACTCAGCAAGCCATATAGTAATGTCATTCAACTGCATGTTTAATTACATGCCATTCCTATCATGCCAATCACAGCTAAATCCTAGTCAAAAAATAACTTGCCTCTAGAACATAAACACAGAGCAGGGATACTGGGCCAAACAGTAAAGGGGCCTGATGATCCTCCCTCACAACTCACAGGCTGTGCCTGTGACTTGTCAGTTAGTCTGTTTGGAGGCACGGATCTAGCAGTTTTCCAGAAGAGCACTGGAATCACCAAAGACCATCTCTCCATCCCTTTGGCCCACCACTCAGGGAACAGAAAAGACAGCTAAAACCTGTCCCAGGCAACCAGTTACACTTGCCCAACCTTCCTCCACCAGAGAGCTGCTGCTGGTGGTGGTTTTGAGTGCTGATAGAGCAGCGATGTCAAACTTGATTTCATTGAGGGCCACATGATGGTTGTGTTTGACTTCGGGGAGGCAGTGTGACCAGCTCAACGGCACTTGTGTCGGGGGTGCCTTTGGTGTCCTGAGCGCTCTGCCAGCAAAAATGGGCTCCCGAGCTCCATTTCCGGCTGTGACGGCCTCCTGCAACCCTCTGCCAGAGAAACCCAAGCTCTGTTTTCACTGGCAGAGGTACCACTGGCGAATCCCTGGCTGTTTCCAGGGTGGCCCTGCTGGGCCAGATCTAAGAACCCCATGGGCTGGATCCGGCCCGTGGGTCTTGAGTTTGACACCCCTGTGATAGAGGATGGCTGATGGAAGATGAAAACAAACTGGGAGAATCCACTCTTCATCTTCCCGAATTTGTCTTGTGTCAATTCTATAACAGCAGCATCCAGGTGACAGCCTCAGCATTCAGGGTAGAGCCATTTATTTTGGCATCCTTTTCTGATGACTCAAGGATTGATGGAATGCGTATTGATATAACTGTGAGGAGAACTTTTATGAATAATTTAAAGGGTACAAAAGCAAATTTCTTCTGATTTTTAAATATGACAAATGGTATAGGGCACACTTTGCTCAGATCTGGTATGTCCCCTCTTGTCAAATATTTGCATTTTTAATGAAATACAGAGTTTTATTCCTTATTTCACAGTTTTTAATATAACATGGAATTTCTAATATTCATGTTGGTCACTCCGTTATCCATTTCAGATCCCTCATGGTAACCCCCACTTTACTGTAAAATTCAGTAATAACTACTCTGAATAATATTTACATCCCAAGTATATCACACTTACGAGCTCTAAGGGGGACACCATGCCCCTCCTACTTTCTCTAGAATTTTTCTTGTATAATAGCTTGTCTTCTTTTATAATTTACTACTGCTTGTATGTACAGTAAGAATATCACAGTACATCTTTCATAGCAGCAGACGTAACGGTGTATTATAGATAAGAGCCATGGTAAGGTGGGATGGCAAACTAATTCCCTGAGGAATTGTCACTTGTGACTTGTTGTCTCTCTAAAATTGGAAGAGTCGTCAGTTCTAAAGTAGATAAGTTTACCCTATGGTGACTCATCTCTTTATTAAGTAAGACCAAGGATGTGAGATTTTCAAGACATCTTCAGTCTGAAATTTTGAATCTGCATAGACAATGCTTCTTTGACTGTGGCGAACCATCTAGCTTGCCATCTTCGAATCCAGACAGTGCCCCAATTGCACTTACCAGAATATTATATCTAGCAGAAATTTAATCAGTGTTCCATCCCTGGGCTTGCCTTTCACATTCTTCTGCCTTGCAATCTTGTTCAGTTTTCACTGATGGTAACTGCAAATGGTTTCATTACTGGAGATGAAAAAATAATGGCAGAATTATAGAATCGAGTACACTCTCCTAGCTGGTTCTATAGGAGGAAAGGGGGGAAAAAAAACACCAAGAGAAACAAGTGAGAATAATGAAGCAGGGCCAACCTCATTGGAAAACAATAGGAATGAATTTGCATGTTTTATGAAGACAAATATTAATTTTGATTGCCCCATTCTTCTCTGATCTAAATTAGGCTTCGGAATGCGAGGCAGTATATCGCTGATGCTCCCAATCCCCTTTATATTGGTCTTTGATTGTAATAAAGATTTGATTTGAAATACCACTGTGTTTGTCCTAGTTCCTTTCCGTCCTCTATTGATGATGGGTCCACATCTGTGGCAAAGACGTGACATGATGCGTTTGCTAAACAAAGTTGCTGCTTTGAAGCAACCCTCAATGGAATTTGAACTGCAATGGGATTGTCACCTCTGCTTCTGCATCCTCACAGGTTCCTCATCTCTTCCCCGACAGAGGTTGTGGGGCTGAGGAAGAAAAACACATTCTGCCAGCAAATAACTCTAACAGCAGATTGATATGCATGCACACAATGTTTTGTTTGGATCACCTAAATTCATCAATCAGGTAAATGAAATAATTACATATAAAAATGGTACGATGGGATGTCCCGCATATAGTTCCTTCACTAAAATTGGCAAAATGGCTGTTTTAAAAGCTTAAAGGGTCAAATATTTGATTTCGGATAGGGAGACAGATTTTGTATTTTGATTTGTTTTTACATTTCCCTTACTACCTTTGTTTTTATTATTATTACATATAGGATTAAGGGGAAAAAATACAAAAACAACTACAGGTTTAAAAGAATATAATAATACATTTTATTAAAAAAAGCCTACTCAAATTCAGTAAAATATGGGTAGATAAATCTAAAATATCATGACTAAAATTTTCCAGTACATCATTAAGAACTTATAAGACACTGTGTAGCCATTTAAAAAATAAAAATAAAACATGTTTCTACTAAACTTCAAAGGTATATGGTGAAATGATTAAAAAAAAAAAAGAAGACAGTATCGAGGATGAACTCTTACTACTGTTGACTTACCTGCCACCACCTTTTAACATATTTCACCGACATACCATGCAAATATATCGTGCAAAGTTTTCTACTATCAACAGAGCACCTTCTAATCCCCTCTAAGCATTCTAAGCACATTCATTTCAAAGGTGAGATGGTGTAGGCGTCAAAATTAGGTCATATAGAGAAATAGCAATCCAGTTCTAATGTTAAAATGTCTATGGAGATTCTCAGTCATCACCGAAGAAAGAATTTACATTAGTTGAATTTCTAATGTTACTTCCATGACAGTTGGAACTATTATAGGATGCTGAACGTACTTCCCGTGACAGTTCTGAGAAAAGTTGGTGATTGTATGAGCATCTTCCATGTAATCTTTCAGCCTTACTGAAGAACAGAGGAAGAAATATACTGTCATTTTTAAATATAATGTGGAAAAAGCTCTACGTTAGATGATCCATAAACAGAAACAGAGATGTGCCAAGGGCAGAGTGCTTTCAGCCGTGCCCCCTTACTTCTCCCCTGTCTTTTGGACAAAGCTGGCAGACTTTGAACTCTCTGAACAAGTACCAGAAAGCTGTATTGATTTATCTTATTTATCTTGTCCGCTGAACTCAAGGTGGAAAATATATTCGCAGGATTCCAACCAGTCTCCTGTCTGTGCACTGATCAAACTGAAAGTGACTTAGCTTCATCAAAGTTGCTATTGTGCCTTCAAACAATTGCTAAACAACATAGTTTCTCAGTAAAGATGGCAGTTTCTTCTTACCTGTCTTGTTTTTAAATTATTGCTTCTGGCAGATGCAAGGAAAAATAAAGTTGCAGCTATTTCGCACCCTGGTTTCCCCAGGGTGCGAATGACCCCTAATGAATAAAGAGTTTATTGGTTGCCATTCTTCTCATTACAATTAATTACAGAGCAATTGTAGAGGGTAATATTTCAGCCAAATTTCTCTTTCCAGAAATTTTACAATTGACAGCAAAAGTGTAGTAGTCTTCCATCTGTCCAATTCACATAAACAATAGATTGCCCTCCTTCCCTTGCAGACTGTATTTATGGACTCTCAAAACAACTTGCGTAGATCAAAAAGAACCTGATAAATAGTTGTTCTATCAGAGAAGAAGAAATACTGGCAATAATGTTTCATAGTTTCTCTGAAAGCATAGTAGAGAATACAGAAAATTATACAGGATATATAACAAAGCCAGTTTTTAAAGGTATGTAGGATATTTCTTGTGAATGACACTGAGATATTAAATAATCCACTTTTGAAAAGCTCATTATTTAATGGATTACATTTTATACCAAAGACAAATTGTATGTTAGGAAGTGCATTTCAGAGTTGTTGTAACAAAGACACATACCTTTACACAAATTTATTCAGTAATATGAAGGTGGCAAGCATGGGCAATACATAACAATATTTGTACCATGGACAATATAAAGAAAAATGCTTTATATAATAACGCAAATGAGTCACGCCTTGAAACAGTATTTCTAGTTACCATCCTTCTGTTTCGTTCCAAAATCTAAGTGGAGAAGGAATTCACGTTAGTTGAATTGACTCATTCTAGCCAAGTATAACCTTGTGGAGGATACATGGATGACAACTCTTGACTCTAAGTAGGAAAGTTATCGCCTGTAATAGGATCAATGGTCACTACTGGGCTACTGTCCCTACTACAGCCAATGTGGTGGTATATAATGAAATGATGGTAGTGATAATACAGAAAGTACATTGTTATTCATACAGCATGCCTTAATTTACATTGTCTTTATGCACCATTCCTTATATATGTAGTTCAGGAATAGTGTAATTAACAGCGCAGTAAGTAAATAAGCTGCAGAAGCTGTAAGCACCAGCAGCAGTTATAGCTTTGGAACTGAGCTAGAATTGTCCTATTCTGCTTAGAATATCCAAGGGTTCATTTCCCTTGAAGAAACAGACCAATCCTTATTACTTGAATAGAAAACATCCTTTTCTTCCTTCTGTTGGAACAGCAAGTTGAACATGAGATTCAAAGTCCTTGGAACCAATAAAGGTTTCTGGGATATCTTCTTATAAGCACTTGCCCATTAATGACAAAGTAAAATGGCTTTTTGGAAGCAAAATCTTTGCACCTTTAAAATAACAATTGAATGAATAAATTTCAGTCATACATTCATTCAACATTGCAGATAGGTTCTGCCTCAGGATGAACTTGTCTTGGAAAATGGCAACTATTGCCACATTTAAATTTTTAGATGGCATCATTTTGACACCAGGTTTCTTTCAAGAAGGAAGACTAAAACTGATGTGGCTGTCAGAGAAGAAACTGGTAAATTTAGAGGAAATCTGGGGCCAAACTGTTAAGTCCTGGGCTAAAGGGAAAGTTTGCAAAGAATTATGAGCATCCTTTTAACAGTAAACTTAATATTGGGGAGTTCTGTGTTACTTTAAATAGCTACATATTCCACAGGACTGTAAATGCATCGGGTTTAAAACTATAATACGAACATTATTTTGAAAGGATTTTAGTTTTGTTCTCAAATTTGATTTAAATTTAGTTCTTGAGATATTGAAAGACGAAATAGATTCTCCTTTGTGAGTTAAAATTGCAAACAATTTGGCACTAGCAAAATGGAGCGGCAATTCTGAGTTAAACTAGCCAGAATTTTCCAGAATAAGGTTGGAAATGATTCAGCAGTCTTGAGATTTGCTTCCTGACAAATTTGCTACTCTTCCCTTCTCAGAAATTAATCCATGGGTTTTCATTTATCTTCTAAAGTTAGATACATCTAAAGATGTTTACAGTGCGGAGATAGGAATTATTTGGATTTGCCATAGATTTAGGTCCTTTTGATTAACTTTACAAGAAATATGTATTTTGAACCCGAATTCAGTTTCTTGGCAAGGAAGCTTTTTTAGCACTAATGGTTACAAATGGAACTTCAAAATGTATTTCAGAATTTGAGTTGGAGGGTGGCTTTTGATTTTGTTGTAAGATATGCAACCCACTCACTGTAGTTTTCAAATGCTCCCCCACAAACGCCAAAGCGAAGACAACATATTAGGAAACAGTCAACGCTCCAAGTTCTTTCCTTTGTAAACATTTCAGAGCAATATTTCTTTGCCACTAATTTTAAGTATAAAATAGCCCTGCCTGCCACAGAACATATACAAAAGGCTCTTGCTTCTTCAATTCAGGTGCATTCTTCAGAACGAACAAGCAGAACACCTGGCCTGTGGGTTCTACAAATTCTAAGCAGAGGCAATTTCTGGGAGCTAAATTCATTCCTGGATACAAAAGAAAGAACAGAGAGCTTCAATAATAGAACTCGTTTCTTTTTTTTCTCTTGTGGCAAAATCGTAAGGTCTTTGCATTGTCCTATTTTTATTGGTTTTGCAAGAATAAGATTCTGCCTTCCAATATAATGGCAAATTAAGCTTTAGTTATTAGTAATTTATGTACTTGCACTAATGTATTTGCTGCCTTGTATCTGTGTTTACAAACTCTCCAACAAGAGAGAGCAACCCTCTCTCACCAAAGGTAGAAAGAGAGGGGCTCCTTCCCAATCACAAAATACGGATTTCTAGTGGGTGGTGGTGAGAGAAAACTTGCTCACTGATAGGTGCTACAGTCTGCAAATAGTTCTCTTGTCGGCACGGTAACTGTGACTCCTGCTGTCAGACAAGTGAAAAGAAAACCGCAGTCAGCAGCTATTCAGCAGCAAATCATTAATTAATTACATTTTAATGAACCTTAAGCAGCAACTGCAGGAGCCTTCAGAAGTTTATCAAAAATGAAGAATTGCCTTGTGTAAATCTGAAGTTGACTGGAAAAAAAAACACCTAAAGGTACGGGCCAATTTAGTGTAATTTCTAGACGTTCCCTACAACCTGGAATTTCAGCAATGTGTTATTTGTTTCGCTGCAAAACCTATGAAAATGGGAGCTTTTAACATCTGTTCGATTTTTTTTTTTCCTTGGGAAAGCCAATATTTTTCTTCTGCTAATCTGCTAAGTATGTAGACGAAAAGCACGTGGAGGTGCGAGGAAAGACTCCAGATGTTAAATGGTCTCTAAACAGTACAATTATTTACACAATACAAACCTCATCCGAGAAGTTAGCGTAATTTTTTTCCTATAAAAACATGTTTTCCCTCTGTGTGTGTGTGTGAGAGAGAGAGACAGACGACAGAGAGAGGGAGGGAGGGGGAGAGACAGAGAGAGAGAGAGTCCGAGACAGAGAGAGAGAGAGAGAGAGAGAGAGAGAGACCCAAATAGATTCAACTCACAACTAGTTTGAATCCAGTGAACATAATCAGGCGATATATGGAGCATTTTTTTCCCCCTTGAACCCTCATAATGTAGGAGTGGGAGTCTCTTTAGGCTTCCCATATCCTCAGCACATCTTGTGTTGAATTACACAGGCTCTACATGACAGCAGTTGTAGAGGCTGAACTGAAAAAAGCTTTCCTGAATCCTCTGAAGATTCCTTTGTGTGTCTTTGCAGAGAGAAAGATCATAAGTTTAACCCTAAGGAATAGGGATCAGGGTGTTTATTATCTTTTCTGTGCCATTCATAATATTCTGGTTTGCAAAACACTTAACAATACTGGGGGGGGGGATCTTTGGAATAGTTGCACTGAGATAGATTTAAAATGTAGGCAGATTCAAAAGGTAGCTTGGAAAATAAAAGATAGGGAAGGTAAAGAAAAAACCCATTAACTCTGCATATTTTTTTTAACTCAGAATTCTTTTATTTGAGGTATGCTTGTTCTTTTTCATATTCCATGATAGTAGCATAGCCATATACAACAAATTTTACAATAGAGAAAACTTTTCATAAAAATATCTGCCTTGAACCACAACTTTTATTTTAATTCTTCAATGATTACTACTGAAACTAGTTATTCTATATGAAAACTTAATTTCCCTGTGGTAGCAAGTATTTATGAAAAGGAATATTCAGTAGGGACAGTTAGTTACAATACTGAGCACTGATTTTTTTTTAATATTACAGTGCTAACACCCAAGAAAATGAGATGCATGGATTACAATTGAAACTGTAACAATGAGGACAAAAAAGCATTTTCAGATCTCCAGGTTAATTGTACAGCAGCTTCCTACACACATATGATCAACCATATAATGATCCCATCAAAATAATAAAAAAAATTCCAAGCAGAAATGTCTCATTTACATTAATAATGTTCACAAATTATATGAATTCAGTTTGCAAGTGATGGATAATTTAAGCTTTCATCATCTAAAGCTTGTCATTTTTTCCCCCAAGAGAAATGGATCATTTCACTTTTTTTTAAATGAGTGCAGTAATATCACATTTAGTTTCAAAAGATGCAAAATAATGCACAACAAAAATGATTTCAAATTTGATGAATAGAGAAACAAAAACAGTACGAGAAGAATTCAAAGAAACATATACTATAGAAGTCTTTCTCTCCTTGTGAGAGGTCAAAATCTGGTCAAACCCAACACACTGTTTCAATTTAAGCAAATAAAATCAACATGGCCAAGAAAGCAAAGTGCACCAAAATTTTAATTTAGTTGGGCTTTAACTGAAAGGAGAGGGGGACTGTCCCAGACAAGGAGTATTATTTGATGAGAAATATGGCATCCCACACAGAAAACCAACAAATAATTCCCCCTACCTCTTAATCACTCTACTAGGCAATGGTACTTCTTCAAGGAACTGCAAAATAAAAGATCTGAGGCTACTTTATTAATGGAACTTAAAGAACAGATTGTCAGGCATACCCAAAAAAAAATTCAAATGCATTTCTGCATTAACATCTGTGAATGTTGTGGATTGTCACAGTCCATTTGCTTTTTGAAAAAAGATCCACAATTTGCTGACAAGCAACTAGAAAAGTCCATGCATTGATTTGGGGTATTTTACCCATTCAGTACTTTCTTACAAAAGGAAAAGCAAAACGAAAATGATAGAGAGAGAGAGACAGAGAGAGCAATGTATTCTTCTCCCACAGTACTGTAACACAAAGCTAGTGGAGACAAAGGGGAGGGGAAAATGATGCAAAAATAAATAATAAAATATAAAATACTTCATACAAAGTACTTCAAATGTGCCATCTGTGTACAATTACTTCCAAAAAACAAACATGTTTATAAAGCAGAATCAACAATAAAACTATTTGATTACAGAACACATGAGCACCTTCACTCTATGGATCCAGCCCTGTGCACATGATTGCGCATGTTGGTAAACGGTAATGATCTTCAGACATGCGCAATTGTGTGCAGGATTGAAGCCCATATTTAAAAGTCCTTTGGGAAGTGCCTCTTTTTTATTTTTTTATTTTTGGTTTATGTTTAAACCTTGCACAGACTCTTACAAAATGCATTGTGTTTCATTTTAGTACGCAGGAAGTGAGAAACTTACAGCCTTAAAAGTGTGTGACACATTTCTTTTTACATCACCGAAGATAAAAAATAATCCTTAAGTACTATCATTTGTTTCGAGTTTTAAGAGCCAAGTTGGACCGCATGTCAATTAACAGTAATAGATTGTAGCCAGATTGCCAATGCAAAATAATAATAATAATAATAATAATAATAATAATTTTTGCATCTAACTATGTTTTCTTTCTCCCAAATCAGGGTACACCCTACTAAAGAGGGATGTTCCTAGAGCAAGCCCCCAAGTGGGACACTGATCAAGATTTGCACAGTGCATGATTTCCTTTAAGTTCCCTTAAGCAATCTTGTGTTACAAGAGTACAATTAAAAGTCCATCAGTATGCCAAATCCCCATGTATTATCTGCCCTGCCACACTCTGCTAATGCATCTTATCGTCCTGGTAGGTTAATACTATTCAGTGTAGTGACAGTCTTTCTGAGGTAGACTGTTCAAGTTCAAGGACACGTCTTTCTTACAAAATGCATGACATTCAAAAAAAGACAACAAATAAATACTACATGTACAATATGTAGTAATGAGGTAGAAATGGTTTCAAAGAACAATGTCTGAACACACACCCAAATGTGGTGGTGGGAATCTATGGAGACAAACAAAACTACTTGGGACTGCATGTAAATCACAAGAACCATTTGGGGCGAGGAAAGATGTACACACGCAAAGTTTTGGTTGAGAAGTATCTCTTCCTCTTTGTGTATCGTGAGACAGCAGGAAGAAATGACTACATTCCCAACCTTAGTGGAGAACAGAATCATTTTATAAATATTTAACATTCGATAGGACTGATTCATATACTCTCACAAAATTCGGTTGCGAGGCTGACCCACACCGCCGACATTTTATGTATCACTGAGACAGGGAGGTGAAATTTTTCTGCTTTCAGTCTAATTGTCTTTGACAATGGCGGTGCCTGGTGCTATACTTCTTGTGTTGCCTTTAAAAATAGGGGGAAGAATAGAAGCTTGTTCATTAAAGATGCAGTATCCCTGGTTCACAAAAAATGTATCTGGCAGGTTCAAAATCGAATGTCAACCAAAGATCTTTGCAAAGGGGAAGGGGTCAGTTCATGGATTGACTAGTCCCCAAGGCAGCGGCTTCTTTGGGTCTAGGAATATTACTATCTCCATGTTTACCAATGTGCTTTGAGTATAAATCTGCAAATGATTAAGGAAAAGAAAGCTTTTATCTTTTCCTTGAAAGAGAGAACAAAAACGGCTTCATATTATGTGTGTATGTCCATACAAAGATTATATAAACACATGCACACACAACAAGATGAAAGGGTGTTACAGCTGTGGGAGACCACATGTTGATCCTTATGGCCATCTATTCCGTTACATCCTTGGAACTTTGGGTGAAACGAATGGGAGATGCACAAGAGACTCTTTCTCTCAAAGGTTCTTTTTCGAAGGGCAACTGGACTTTGTTTTTCCTGGAAGACGTTTCGCTTCTCAT
>JANHFL010001467.1:111009-122925 GCA_032468155.1 Oxyrhabdium leporinum
CTTCCTTCCTTCCTTCCTTCCTTCCTTCCTTCCTTCCTTCCTTCCTTCCTTCCTTCCTTCCTTCCTTCCCCTATCTCATATTATTTGGAGCAGATGCTCAGATAAAAAGGCTTGTTATACATCAAACATGGATGGTAAATTTTCTCTGATAAATTACTACTATCTTTTCATTTAGCAGCCTGTACTCTGTTCCTATTTTGCGCTTCTTCTTCTTCTACTTCCTTTAGCTCTTCTTTGCCTGACTCCAGCATCTTGGCATGACTGTCTTAGCCCAGCTGAGCTAGACCGAACACAACATACAGTTTGGCAACAGAGTGGCATGTTTATTCCCTGCTGAATCCCTATTCCTTGTTTGCACATCCGCTGTACCAGACACAGGAAGTTAATTAGCAGCATGATGCTGTGCTAATTGTGTTAATTTACAAGGTTTTAGTCAAAAAGAATCATGCCAGGGCTGGCACTGCTGTCAGGCTTCCGGTTTAATGATTAAGAAATACTGAAAACAAGGTGGGAAGAATTGCAGTAATTACACAAATAATTAATAGAGCAACGGGATTAATTTGTAAATATATTTTATTGCAATAGCGCTGATATGAATTTGGATTATTTAAACTGGAGGCTGTTGACAAGCTTCACATAGATATGCTTTCTCACTTAGTCTAAGGATTTAATAACATAAACTAAGCCCAATACTAAAAGTTTTGCACTGTATGAGATTATGAAGCTTGAATCCTCAGCTTAGTCAAAAAAGATGGGACTCAAGCAGTATGTTTATCGGGTTCGTGAAAGCTATATTTTCACAATTTCAATTAAACGTAACTTATAGAAGCACCTAATTTCATTAAGAAACTGTTGACAGTTTCTTCACAATATTTCACATTACTTTGGAAACAGCAAGAAAAAAAATCAGAGAAGCAGGGTATTTATTAAATAGGAAAAAAATGAAAGAGACACAAATGCATTAACCTCATAGTCCTTTTTAAGAAAAATCTTTCCTTTATGCTTACATCTTTGGAGTTTTAAGTTTTCAGAAATTATAAAACACAAAAGGCAGGAAATTCAAGCTTCTAGAATAGATTAAAGCTTCTCTTCATTGATAAAAATAAGCATCATGTACAAAATTTGGAAAGGGATTTATTTAACTGCAACCTTGCTCTGCAAACCACTGGTATGTATAGTTTCCCTGAAAAAGTATTTTTAATTTTCATATAGGTCCTACTGTTTTATAAAAGGAAACTAAGTGATCAAAGTTTGGTACTTTTTCCATTTATTTCAGAAAAAAAGTCATTCTGCATACGATGTGCAAGTTTGAAAAGGTACAGTTATTCCCTACTTGCACCCAACAATCTGGGTCCTCATTTTACCGGCCTTGTAAGGATGGAAGGCTGAGTCAATCTTGAGCCGGTGACACCTGAACTGCCAAACTGCTGGCAACCAGCAGAATTAGCCTGCAATACTGTATTCTAACCACCGTGACACCACAGTGGTTGTGATGGCGCAGTGGCTTGTTACCTTCCTATAGAATTTCCTGATAGAAAATAGATGTCATGGTTCTGTCATGTTGGACATCATCCAGGCTCTAAATCAGCAGAGTTTGCCCAAACTACGGAACTACTTGAAATTCTGACTGCTTTCCATGAAACGGAATGATACCTATCTAGCCCACGAAGTTCCACTCTTGCTTTATCAGTCTATATATGTTGCTCTGAAAGACATCCAGGAGCTTTGGGGCAAACCTAAGATGAACAATATTTTAATGAACAATGGTTTCTGTAGGAGATAACTGGGCTGAGCCTGAGGGAAGGGTCATACACATCGTAAGTCACGAGTCCACACCTGCAAGAATTCTAAGTCCAGCCCACCTTGAATTCCTTTCTATTCTTAACTCTCATCCATGCATTTCCCTTAATGGTCACTTGGCCAGATTCTTGTAGACAACTTAAGCTTGCAATAAATCTTTATACTCATTTGAACTGCCTGAATCTTCTGATTTCCTGGGCACTTGACATTAATCTAAGGAATTTAAGGTGGGCTGGACTTAGATGTGGGCACGAAGGGACTCCTGACATGACGCGTTTGACCTCTCTCCTACGGGCACAATCTGGTCATCTCCTACGTCTTCTGCCTTTTTAACTTTCTTTGAATCCCATTTTTACCCAGCATTTTTTTATGGTTGAATCTTGAACATAGATTTAAGCTAAAGCAAAAGTGATGCAGAACGCTATTATGCAGGGGCTTCTTATATTTTCTAGATTATTTTAATTCCATGCAGTTGTACTGATTTTGACAGAATAACAATTTTTGGGAAAATTCTTTGCTATCTTCTCCATCTTTGAATTGGTGGAGCCTCAGAACTGTAGAATTGTTTTTATAACTTTTTGGGGGCTGAGGGGCATTTTAAAAAAAGTCACATTTTGTGGAATTTATACAAATTTATAAACTTCTTGAATTTGGAGTATTGTTACTTTTTTACATTGATATACTGCAAATTCATTTCTGTGCAATAAATGAAACGATCAATAAGCTTTGGTACTCTTTGTTTAGTCAGGTTTTCTATCAGTTGGACCTACAGAAAGCTCTGGTTACATTCAGGGGTAAAGATCTGCAAATATTCAGGAAATGTGAAAGACGTCAAATGCTTTTTCATCAAACTTTTTGTTATTCCGCAGCTCATTAAAAAAAAAAAGCCATACAGGAGCTAATAAATATACTGCAGTACAGCAACTGCTGTCCTTCTACATTTAATGGGTTCTTACAATGTAGTAAAGATCTGAATACAGAGGAAAATTATGGAGGCCGACTTAAAAACATAAATGTATATTGTCACATTCATCACCTTGGAGTAATGTATAACACAGTTATTCCTATATACTGTATTTCAAGTAAAATCTGAATTCACATCTCAGTCCCTAGATAACAAGTGTGGGTTAATGTAGCACCTGTAAGGAGTGCCCCTGTGTTTGTGGACATTTATCCTGGTGCTTCTCTGCCACCTGTTCCCCACCTGATCTTTTATTTTTTACATTAAAGCATTATTTAAAAATACTTTATTTTGAAGAATGCCTCTTAGGATGCACCTTATAAATCTGATGGGTGGCTGAAGTTGTGCTTTGTGCCTGCCTACCCACAACAAGAACATGTTAAGTAAAGAAGGAGAGGGTGGCCAACACTGATATGCCGATGCTTTGTCAGTAGCCATATTCCCCCCTAAGGCCTGTTCTGTGTATAAGCAAGGCCCATAAGCAGCCATTTGTAGTGGCACTTGTAATATACTTTAAAATTTTCAAGTGTGTGCACCAGGGCAAAAAAGTTTGGGGATCTTTGAAATGTCTTCTAACAGGAAAAACAATGAGCATACACAAGCTGGGTGTTTGTGTGCGCAGATGTACGCTGTATCCATGTCTACAGCTATCTTGTATTCTTACACAATTGACAATACCCATCCTGTTGTGCTCTTTGCGCCACCAAATAAATGGGTAACTATTGACTTCAGTCTGCAGTCTCTGATCACTCTGTTTCCTGTTATATAGGGCAGAAGATACTCTCCCTTCTTCTGTCTCAGGCTGTGTGAACGACATGCTACACTCGTCTTCTACCGCTGTATTCCCTGCATAAAGAGTAGGGTAATTCAATAGGCTTTTTTGAATAGGGTAAGAATTAGCAGCACTTACTGGCATTACCCACACTCCATAGCAGTCTGTGGCAACGATTTTAGTCATGTTAATGGAGCTTGATTGTATCAGATATTCTTTTACACACAGGAAAATACAAAATGAATGAAGATTAGAGGGTATAAGTAAGTGGGGGAAAAGTGGCATGCAAATATTAATTTAATGGCTAACTTGGTGTAAAACAGTCTATCTTTCTCTGTCTCTGTCTCTCTCTCACACACACACAAACACACAATTTATAATGCTAAAATATGTATCTATTTTTTAAAAAAAACTGATCCTTGAAAAACAAGTCAGGTTTTCACTGTATTCATCCTCTGGCATAAATGTTCACATGCATCAGAACTATTTATTTGGCACAATTACTAGATAGCCCATTGGTTTCAGATTGCTATCCGAGCTGTGGATCTACTCTTCGCACAATAATTGAAAGTTTATTTATTGACATACGTTAAGTACCAGTGCATTTAACAAAGGTTGTAAAAGGCAGCATTTCAGAAGTTATCATATGAATTTAAGAGAAAGGGCCTGTTCTCCCTAAGCTAAAGTGTAAACTTTTCCTCTACCAGTTGTACTAATTAGCTGCATTTGAAAGTTAATGTTTAATTACAAAATCATTATCTGTTTTAAGTGGTTTTATTCCAGCATCTGCAGCTGCACCAAGGCTGGCAGATCAAAGATTAAAAAGAAGGAATATTGTGGGATAAAGCTGTCATGGTCTGAAAAAAGTTGACAAGCTGCATAATTATTATAAAATAAGAGGTAAAAGCTGCATAATTATTATAAAATAAGAGGTAAAACTATGCTCTGCTCTGAAGCAATTTGTACTGAAACAGCAGTGCGGCTAAATTTATATCAGTAAATTAATATTTGACATCTGACATGGGTAGTTTTATTAGTCTATTTTTTATTTGTGATAAAAGATAAAAACAAAAAAATGATACCAAAGACATAAAACCAGGAAATATCATCTCCAAGAATGAAGATATGCAAGACTTCAGTTCTGAACACAGAAAACCCTAAATTCCTTTACAGATGATATCATTAGCATATGTAAATGGTTCTAGAAAAAGCTTTCTTGTAGAAATCAGGGTCCATTTTTATTTTTTTGTTGTTGTGCAAATTAAAATAATCAGAATTGCTTCAAATCAGGCTTTTTTTTCCTTCTAGTTTTTTTTCACCATTTCATTATCTATAATTCAAAAGGGAAAAAAAGACGTCATTTCAGAATATTTTATGGAACTTGCACAAATTCCATATGCAGAGATATGCCAGAAACTTCATGAATGTGACTTGTCCCCTGCTTTAAATTACCTCTAAACTTGTCAAGGCTAAAGAAGATACATTTTAGAATTATAACACACACGGGCCTCTATTCGGCAAATGCAGATGGACAGTATCTAGCACAAAAATAATCCAAACTGTTAAAAATTTAATGAATGTCTAAAGAGCAAAGTAATCCAGAAACCAGTCCTCTTAATCAGAGAGAGATAGCACAAGATACTTTTTGTTTTCTTGTGTTTAGTAAAAATTAGTATAATTTTTGAGTTCCTTCTATAACCACCTATGCTATTTCTCCGTGCCTTTATTCCAATTTGTGCGATCAAAGGGATTAATTGCTTTTCAGATTAACAATTAATCCAAATATATTAAGATTGGCCACTCCAGGAGCAAAAGAAAACAAAACAAAAAGACTTGCTTTTCCTGTAGAAAGAAGAAAATGAAAGAAGCATACAAAAGCCCAGAAAAGAGTTGAAAAATCTTGAACCCTTTCATGCTGAAGGCGTACTGCTTTTTTCCCCTTCTTCTCATGAACATTAGTTCGGTATGAATCGAGGCAAAAAGAAACAATTGTCTCCCCATCTGTGTTAATTTTATGTCCTTGCCATTGTACCGTCAAAGAATTCAACATAATGTTCTGTTCATTTTAGGCTGTAAATAAGTGCTGTGCTAAATAGGGATGGTCTACTGAATTAAAGGGCAAAGAGCTAAAGCTGTAAGTGAGACATGCATCCGATTATCCATTAGAAGCAGACTGATGGCAGCTTTGCCTGTGCATATTCCTTGCCAAAGCCACTGGCCTTGTCCCTTGCTCCCCACCATATGTACAAGTGCTCATTTCCAGTAATGCCCTTAAACAAAAATCAGTAATTGGAAATTTCACATCTAGTCACATATCCGTCGTATACAAAACCAACATCTTTTGTGGGTAGTTTGTATTTTCTTCTTCCTTTTTGAGATGTAAAAATTACCTTTTTTTCTTTTTGCAAAAGTTACGTCCGTACTTTATTTACCTGGACATTTTTTTTTTCATTTTTAAAATAGAAAAGAAGCAGAGAAATAGAAGCAATCACTCAGCAAGGACATACTGGCCCAACGACACTTGATGCAATAGGGACCTTCGCTCCCACAAATGACCACATTACTGTGTATCTTCTTTCTATGAAGTCTATCAAGCTACTGAATATAGAGAGGTAAAAGACAGCAGCGCAAACCATTAGATTTAAGTAATATAAAAGACAGCAAAAAATCAACTGCATATACAATTGGAATTAGTTAATTCGCATTCATTTTAATTTGTATTACATTTACATGAAATATGGGAATGGGGACTTTTTTATATGTTTCCCCCCTGCTATCATAAATTAAAAGGAAAAAAGAAATGTGATAAGTACAAAAGCATAAAAAAAAACAAGGTCCATATGAAGCTGGAGCAACCAACCCTGAATCCAGAGCCTTTCAAAAATATCTTACGTCAACCTCGGCCTCAACCTTAAATTCATATTTACTGAAAACAGAGTAGTGCATTGATTATTGCAACAGGACAGCCTTTGTTCTATTAGGCAGTCCTATTTTCCCTGTTTTTCAAGTGCTAGGAGCCATCCAGGACTAAACATTTAGAACGCGGACTGTCATAATTAGTCTGAGGTGATTGAATACAGACACCTGATACCACATCAGAGGCAAAACATCCATTGACTCGGATGAGATCCCAGTGCTCAAAGATGTCAAGTGTTCTCAAAGTGTTTGGCTTCCTTGAGCTGAAGATGCTCAATATCTTTAAGAATCAGATCCTTAATAGAGACCATTTTGATGTGCAGTTCTGCAATTTTAAATGGACAGGCTTATATAAGCCATTTCTGCACAAATATATTCATGTAGGAATATACATATATTTCATAGCTATACAGATGTATATCAGAAACTGAAAATACACCTTCCCGTAATTTGTAGGCTTCGTCTTAAGAATAAGGATGGATTAGATTTTATTATTTCAAAAGGCTAGAGTTAACACTCATGCTGCCTGTTAGAATAGCCCGGCAGATAACAAAGGGCTTTTGAGCATTACTGGGATCCATAAATGCCTCTTTTGGCACCTGCCAGACTGCCTCCTACTGCTGATTTTTAAAATAATTCAAGCGCCTTAAGTGTTTGGCTTCCTTGAGCTGAAGATGCTCAAGCACCAAACTAGCATTATTTTTATGTACACGAATGTATCTCAAATAATTCTAAGGCAAGAACTGTTTTGATTAGGTGCAGAATAGGACTTTATTTAGTACTACTCAGGAAAAAACTCAGGAAAAGGTAGCTGGAAAGACAGAAAGCATCCCCAGGCAATAAGGATGGGCCTAAGAGAAGTAAGAGTGAGAAATGCCTTCTAATGAGGTGGCGCTTGATGGGATGGCCATATTACCATGGCTTGTAAGTACATGAACAAATGGTACACTAAAGGCCATTTTCTACTTTCAGATATCCTTGTGGCTATTGGCCTAAAAGAAACAAGCTTGCTTTTAGCTTGGTTTTTGGCCAGCACCTATGTGTGGTCAATAATAACAGCTTAAAATGAACATGGAATGTCAACATACAAAAGAATAGTCTACAATATGTTACGTTTAAATGGTTAATAGGAACAAGACCGATGATGATGATGATGATGATGATGATGATGATGATGATGATGATGATGATGATGATGATGATGATGATGATGCAACTATTCTGCTAATGCAATTATTCTGCTCACGAAAGAAATGAAAGGAGGATGCAAAAGTAGACAGAGTAGTAGTTTAAAAGCCCACGCTGCTTCTCAAGCTACTGGATCGTCCTTGACAGATTTGTCTTTCCATTTTCTTACAGGTCCTTGATTGCAGAGAGAATATTTGCATCATGGATATTGAGAAAATATTAAAACCTTACATTCTCCATTATATATCATAACAACATACTGAACCTTTTGAAACTTATTAGAGGAACATTTTTAAACCTATAGATTCCCAAATACCTAACTTTAATATGGTTACACTATACGGTTATTCTTTTTAAATCACACCTCGTGACTCTCAATTACAGTCCCAGCAACTTACACTTACCTCCATTCCTTCCCCAGCAATATTCTCCTCATTTGCATGCTTTAGCTTCTAACATTTATGAAGGCATTTTTCTCTTATTTAGCAAGAACTGCTGAACTCTCATACTAGCAAAAATTGATATCAAAGTGAATGTTTAACGTATCAACTAAGGAACAAGGCAACTAATTAGCAAACGCATCGATCATGCTACTGTTTTTGTTTATTATAAGGACAAAAATCGTTTAATAAAATCAACTTTTTTGATTGAAATTGATTACAAAAGGACAACTCAATTAGAATTCTCTGTAGTGGTACCTCAAGTTCTTGATATCAAGTTCCCATCTAGATGTTTTCCACTCTAATTATACAGTGGTTTGTTATCAGTGTTTGCTGCATATAACATTGAGACTAATTCCTACTCCATTTACTAATAGATTTAATTTCTTGTGAAAAAATATATATCAAATAATACAATCCAGCCATATTTAAGCGTTTTTGTTCCTGCTGATTTTTTTTTTTTTTTTTTGGGGGGGGGGATATTAAAAATATGTTTAGCAATGTCACATTGAAGTCAACAGGCCTCAGAAGAGCTTAATTTTGATCAAACATATTCAAAACTCAGATCAACATTAAAGGGCAAAGGATTTTAAAGATTAATATCTACTGAAGCCAGATTTTTTTCCTTTTTGGATTGATAAGATAAACAGAAACGCCACCAGCACCCGTGCAAAATTCGATTTCTGTGGCAAAATATCATATGCACAAAGATGGAATGATTCAATGCTATCCACCATGGAGGAATGGTTGATAAAATTAACAGAACTCAATATCTACATTTATTAGTGACTTATGGACTTTTTCCATAAAAATGATTTATGGTTTTGATGATTAGACAGGATAGTTTGTAGAAAGAAGAGAATCATGATGTAAATTAGGAGAAGTTAAAATATAATTATACTTAATACTGCTGTGGAGATATTGGAAGCTACTTCTTCATATCTTTCTCTTTTTTCTACTTTTTTCTTTTTCTGCATTTTTAGCTTTTTCTGTTCTTTCTTTTGTGTTTTCTCTGTTCTAATTAATTTGTATTAGTTCTTCTTATTGCTTTTAATACTATGTATATGAAAAAAATCAACA
The DNA here is from genome assembly GCA_032468155.1 of Oxyrhabdium leporinum. Taxonomy (NCBI): domain Eukaryota; kingdom Metazoa; phylum Chordata; class Lepidosauria; order Squamata; family Cyclocoridae; genus Oxyrhabdium; species Oxyrhabdium leporinum. The sequence goes on from JANHFL010001467.1 coordinate 120,167, forward strand.
GTAAGTGGAAATAGTTTTTTTTTTTAAAAAACACACCCTCCTCTCCATAATTTGGATAAGGCCAAAGACAATTAAAATATGTAACATATGCATTAAAGACAAACTATTATTTCAATATTCATTAAATAAAGCCCACCGTATATAAGAAACAATATGAAAAATGATTTATGGTATTCCATAGATAGTTCTGTTACATGCCTGTGTTTTCAGCCAAAATGGAAATTAGATTGAAATTCAATCATTTCCAGAAACTATTTCATTAATCTTGAGTTTTACTACTAATTCTTATTAATGACATTTGACTTCTGCCATGGTAAAGGTCAGTGTTTACTAGTCAATTATGTAAATAGGGATGAAATTTGGTAATGTGCCAGAGACACTTATAGTGCAATTTTGTATATGTCTGCTCAGATATAAGTCCTCATTGAATTACAAAGCTTTTCCACTGATATGTGACTATGTCACTAAATACTTAGTTGCTTTTGCAGAATTATGTTCACAGATAAAAATTCTTGAGCATTTTCACTTGTCTATAAGCAAAAGAAAAATATTCAGGCAAAAAAAAAGAAAGAAAGAAAAGAAAAGTAGAAGTCATATTGGTCCATATGGAAAAAGAAAGTAAATCTACTTTCTGGTTTTAGTTAACAAATCGTGAATACTGAACAGAACCACAGAGCAGTTATAGAATGCCGATCATTCTGTGGTTTTTCATTAACTTTTTTTTTTAAAAAAAGCTTTGCATAACTGTGTTTACAGATTTGTAGAAAAACCTACAGCTTTCCCAAAGTATTTGTCCTACCCATACAAAGATTAAAGTGTTAGTCTATGTCCTTCCTTCTGCTTTTTGTCTATAAGAAAAGGAGCCTTTGTTGATAAGGATTAATAATCTGTTCAGCTTCAAGTAGTGTCAATTTTAGTACCTGCTAGGGACCGACACATATGTGAATGTCCTTCATGAATACAGAAAGTTTCTATATGGTGATCTCATTACTATCCTCTAGTCATCTATTTTTTAGGAGGCCAAGTTACTCTCTTTTATTACCATCCCACCAAAGCCTTCTATTTAATGAGGAGAAAGAAAAAAAAAACAGAAGCTTCTTGGGCTTTTACTGGCAAGCAGATCTGCTGGTAGCAGACTGCTGAATAAGGCAATGTTTTTTCCCCCCTTTTCTTAAGTCGTAGGAACTATTAACACTAGGTTAATCAGCAACGTTTTCATTTTTTTTCCGCACTGTGCTGCTTCAAGAATGCCCCCCCCTTTTTAAAAAAATAAATAAATTAAAACACTGCAACAAGCAGATGAATACCAATCGCCTGCTTTTAATCTTGAAGATTCAACTCGTGGGAACACACACATACACAAAATGTACATTTGATAAGTTCAGAAGGGTTAATTCTAGAGGCTTCTCTGTACTGGTGTGTTCTCTTGAAGTACATGAAGGCAAAGAACAATCTGGAAAGTTTAAAATAAATGGTAGTCAATCACTGAGTAACACTTACGTATCACTGCGCAGATTTAGAGGCCAATATGCCACACACATCTGTAATAAAGCCTATATGTTTTCCTTTCACTTTTCCACTTCTAATATTTCAACCTAGCCCATCAGGCTATGGAGCTACTTCATTTGGATTAAAGTATGTCATTACTATTATCAAAAGAAGAATATATACGGTTTATAATCTAATACTTTCGGGATGGGGGTGGGGATTCTTTTTTTTTTTTTTTAAGGTTGCTACAAACTGGAAAAGGGCTTTGCAAAATGTTTGGGTTATTTACACATTTTGATATAATTTGGTAATGCATATATTAATTTTTAATGCAATTGTATAAAGCTGTTGCATTTCAGGCATGGAGAGAAATATTCTGTGGCCATGTCTGGGTGACATGGTGCATTAATTCAATGTCCTTCACTCCTAGGACCTGCGTATAATTTAGTTCAGCCTGAAGAAAATAACTTTGATCCGAGAGAGCTGTGGGGGAAAGAAAACTACATATGAAATGAGGTTTTCTGGGTTTAGGGTGGTTTCTTATATACAAGGTGATGTATTAAGATAAACTGCTTTGGCATGCTACTGATGTAGTATAGGATTAAGAGCATAATGGTTTTAATAGACTAAATACACACATACATAGTTTATTCCCTGGCTACTGTCTCTTTCCCATTATCCTACATATTGTACAAAACACACCTCTTCAGAGCACACACACACACACACTTCGTGAAATATATTTTTGCAGTATTGTATAAAATGCATGGATTGTGAAATATAATTGTCAGAGAAATAAGTACAGTTAATCACACAGCACTCCCAAAGACAATGCTGCCTAAATTAATCTGATATAGCACTAATTTTTGTTAAGTTAAAAGGGCAAGGGGAATCTTGAATTAGTTGTTTACAGATCCAGCCATCTTTTTTTCCTACAATATATTGTCTCCTCGTTGTGACAAGAGATGAGTAAACAAATTGACACACTAGAACATTGGGGTAAAATTAGCATTCCCTTTGCTGAAATCTTTCAACTATGCAGTCCATCAACATGTTTCCTTGTCTGTTCTTCCAATGAAAGGTTTTGAAATAAAATAGTTTGAGGAAGGAATTTGAAACTGCTATCACAGTTCATGTACATTTTTTTTCTACACATAAAATACATAAGACAAACAGTTGTAAGCCAGTAAACTGTTAAAAGAAATGGAAAAAGCCTGGAGGAAGACAGCCATTTTTGAAACTTTCTGAAACTTCTAAGGGTATATGCAAAT
>JANHFL010001467.1:123894-148733 GCA_032468155.1 Oxyrhabdium leporinum
GATAGATAGATAGATAGATAGATAGATAGATAGATAGATAGATAGATAGATAGATAGATAGATAGATACACACACACTGCTACTTTGTGGGGTGAAAGCTCCACAAAGTATATATAAAGCATCCAGAGATCTCAGACAGCCTTAAAATAAGAACTTCGTTCACTTCAAACAGATTCATTAAAATCTTGCCAGCACAACAACTAAACAGCAACAGGGACAGCTAAACACTTAAGGACAACCACATTTCCCTCACCCACCCCGCCTCTCCACCCTTATTTTCCGTAATAATGTTCAAGGCGTGATTTAATAGAGAGAAAGTCATTAAATACAGATAACACTTTTTACACCCAAACTAAGCTTAGAAATGAATGAATATTTACTTAAGCATCCTAACACAATCAGCTTGGGTAGTTTAAAACAATTTTGCAAGGGGGCTGATTTTAAAAGTTGAATGGCTCTATTTATCTTGACAAATCAGAAAACCTTAATAGCTAGGATAAAAAAACAACGACTCAGATGCAAAGTGTGCTAATTAACAAATGTATACATTTTAAATGCCACTTTGCAAAGAAAGCTCCTTTCAATTATAGCTATCTCTTAAAATAAGAAGCAGAGAGTACATCAACATACATGCGTGTATATCTAGTAATGTATAATCATATCATGTCTCAGAAAGCTTTAGCAGGTTTAAAGCCCACAGAATTATGCCTCTGTCCCTTTTGTTTTCTATGTCAATTGGGCAGCTTCCTTCTATTCATTACTGAACGGTGGAAAGGAAACACAGAGGTAGTGTTTTCCTTTTAAACCGTGTAATGTCTTATACCCAGATTAAAAAAAAAGGGACCGGGTTTTTTTGTGTTTTTTTTTTGCCTGGTAGACAAGCTGTCGTAATTGAAACGAAGTCTAATCAGACTCATTACTGTTTTCAGCAATTTGCACCACCAAAGATGCTTATTAGGTAACAGTGTTTAATAAACCGCTCTTTAGAAAACTACCAATAATGAGCTCTTAACAGCCAATCTTTAGCAGGAATGTAATGTGAAAAGTGTTCCTAGCACTGAATAGATTTTCACATTTAGTAGTGTCATAATTAAGCTGGAGGAATTGGTGACTGCACTGTTAGATTTATTGCAATCTAATCTATAGTCCTTCAGCCTCCAACACTACATTTGAGAATGCAATCTTTATATTTAACCAAAATTACAGTTAATATTTCCATGGCAGATTTTAAAAAGCATCTCAACCTTTCCTAATGCTCACTCAAAACATGATTTAGGAAAGAGGTTGAAATTATAGATGAGATTCAGAAGGCGGGTTGTATATGTTAGACATGGAATTTAAAAAGTTATTATTTTAACATTTAGTCAACTCTGTTTAGCCTGAATTCCAAAGAAAATCTGTATAATATAAAAATAATTTATCATAGATTATTACTTATGTTGTTACAAACTTTGCAAGCAATTCCTTAAATGTTATTAATTCTAATAGCAATTAATTCTAATAATAAGCACCATCCAATAGCCACGTTGGTAATATTTAAGTAACATGACAAGGTATATTAACTAATAAAAACACAATAATTAGTGACATAGATTTTTAAGCATCCAAAGCACCACAAATATTCAGCCAGTATTGCATACAAATAATTATAAATCAATTCTTTTTTTAAAAGAAGGATCAACATGTAAACTGATCATTTTTAAAAACTGAAAGCATTCAAGACAACAACCCATGCTTTCATTCTCACACTGCGAGAACATATATTTGTTCTAAAATACGAAGTCCTCCTAAACTATAACCCAGAACTAGATTGTTGACCATATGCATTCTCAATCTGAAAAGCAATTTTTTAAAAGATATTAATATTATTTAGTTTATCTTAAAATTATTTCAAACTGACAAAAATGTTTGAAAAATACAAAAATCTAAACCCAAGTTTTTATTAACGATACATGCCATATCCCACAAACAACTTACATGTGAACTGCAGAAACTGATCTTTAAGCATAGGGAAGACATCCATAACTGTTATCAAAAACAATGAGAACAGAGCCAATAGTGTGCTATTCATTTGTTATCTCAAGCAATATAAATTATTGCAAGACAGATTTTTATTAGTCAGTGTGGGAAGTTGACAGGATAGTTAAAATATATTTAATAACCTTTGAGGCTGTTTTGGTATGGGCCACAAAGGCAACCAAATTCTAAAACATCCCATTACATCAATCTAAATAAAGTGTTCTTAAAAGTATTGTCTGGAGACAACACAACAGAGTCAAACAAATAAATAATATTTTTCAAAGTCTCAGCTTTAATTTCTAATACAGTAAATATCAATACATATAATTTACATAAACCAAAACTATTGGGATCCTCAGTCACTTTTAAGAATGGAAAGGGGTCCTGAGACTAAAATGTTTGAGAACCAATGATTTATAGAGAGAACTTGAGAAGAGATAGCCTCCTATTCTATCCATCCTCTAAGCAGGTGATAGGTTCCTCTATGAGATGGCTCCATAATTAACAGTGGTCCAATGAGGCCACTAGGTAATTTTTTCATTTATTTAATGTTCTCTTGTATGCTAAATGTAATAAATGTCAGTTAAAAATAGGAAAGGTTGCTCCTAATAAATGATTAACATTGGCGAATAAAGTACAGGTACTTACAATAGTTCATTTAGTGACTAAAGTTACAATGGCACTGAAAAAAAAAGTGTCTTATGACCGCCTACAACCATTACAGCATCCCTGTGGTCATGTGATCAAAATTCAGATGATTGGCAACTGACTCATATCTACGATAGTTGCAATGTCCCAGGGTTATTTGATCACTTTATGTAATCTTCTGACAAGTAAAGTCAAGGGGACAACCAGATTCACCTCACAACTGTGTTAACTGCAGTAATTCACTTAACAATTGAGCCAAGAAAGGTGGTAAAATAAGGCAAAAGTCACTTCACAAATGTCTCACTTAGGAACAGAAATTTTGGGCTCAATGATGGTCATAAGTCAAGGACTACCTGTAAAAGTAGAATCTCTCTCAAGCAGTCTTGGACACGTTCCTGGAATCCCAATGGACTGATGTTTCATTTCCTTCTCCTAGGATCCCAGACTACTAGCCTGGGATTTATGATGATCTCATACCAAAAACTAATCGGGTCCAATCCTGTTTATTTATTTATTTACATTGACCAAGTTTGGCTACATGTTGCCATCAGCTGTAAGTAATAATTGTATGTCCTAAGCAGCGAATAAATCTTAATATTGATAATTTATGTAACCAATGCAGGATATACATTAAATATTGGGAGGAGAAATGGGTGACAGTGCTTCAGACCATGGCGTAGCCTTAATTATAAACATATTCCAGAAAATAGTATTAAATTGAACATGTATACAACTATCAATTAGCCTCTGTCCTGATATTGCAGCAAGAATTAAATAACGTGCTACTTGGTCAGGATATCCAAAGTATTATCAATGAAATAATTACAGTAGTAAAGTAAGCCTACATGTTTGGTAGTTGTATGTGTAACTATAAACACCTGACACACTTAATACCTATTATTAAGAAATATTAACAAATAATATAAATATTACATTTTCAATACATTTTAACAAACAAATAACCATAAAAGGCCATCCTTTAGAAAATTGCTAGGCAATGCTTATCACAGTGGATGAAATGTTTTTTTTTAATTTATACATTAGCTTATTTTTTTATTAAGCGACATTAAAACCACAGAAGACATAAGGCTCTCCCCACTGAAGGAATTGAAGCTGGCTATAGGATTGCCTTCAACAACATCACATAAACTAGTTGATGAAACTCGCCTCTATATCTGTATTACAAGATCTTTTCCCCTTTCTTTCTATTTTATCACCTTGACTGCCCTCTATTTCAAACTTGCAGCAAAGCAAAGAAATGAGATATGAGAGAGAGAGAGAGGAAGACAGAGAAGAAATGGCTACAAAATTGACAAAAAGAATGAAGAATAATTGAAGAATAATTGTGTACTTTACATACATAATATAAAAATCACACAAGGATTACAAGATCTGATTTATAACAAACATTCATATACATCATGTGTGTGTATTCTGAGTCTGATTGTACTATACTTTATAGCGCTGTATAAAAATTGTAGAAGTTAACTGGGAAGAGATTTGGAAAAGTAGCAAGATCTGGGACAATGAAGACCAAGGAAGACTTATATTTAATGTAGTACATCACTTTTTGCAATTATATAATTCATGTCACCTACATGTTGTCCTCATAATGCATGTAATGTCATTTACCTTCTTGACGATGGTCATATATGAGAAGAACCATCCTCAGAACATGACAAAAGATCTCAGCTAATAAATATTACAAGTCACAAGAGTTAATACTCTCTTGTTCATAGAAATTTATGGAAAGGAAAATTATCCAGCACATCTGAACTTGATAAACTGAATCAATGTTTGGCAAATCTAGATGGCTGTTCACAGATATCTTTGAAAGAAGGGTGAGAAATCTATGATCCACAGAATACTAGTGAACTGTAATATTAAATAGTTCAATAGGGTTGGGCTACTAGACGAATGGTGCTTTAATTAACATTAACAAAATGTTTGTTAGGGTGGGGTTGTTGGGTTTTTTTTGTTCCATCCCAATTTTACTAAATACATATGAATTTCTATTATAATATTTTATTTCAACTAGAGATTGCTGCCAGTTATCTACCTTGGTTATATTCACATGACTCATTATAGCATAAATTAGAAATAATTTGGATAGTTGATAAAAAATAAGAAAACATGTAAGAGGGATTTTTTTTGCCTCTATCTCTATTTGTCGCCAGTCCAACATTTTTGTGATATATATATCCTAGGAATTTATCATAAACAAAGACTTGGCTGTTTTAATAAACCTTTATACATGTTTAAGGTTATTATTTGTACAGATAAAAATATCCCTACAAAAGGACTGAAAAGGGTAGCATATCTTAACTGGACTGAAGAGAGATGTGTGTGATATTACAAATAGTTGGAGGGCATGGGCTGATATTTAAAGAGATAAGGTTGCAGCTAGGTAACTTTGATGAGCTACTTTATATTGGGGATAACTAGTTATGACATTTCTTTAAAAAGGTCTGAATTCCTGAGAAATGCCCTACACACATGATTAAGAACTGCTACTTTGCCTTAAGAAAGACACTTTTAAGAGACTTTTAAGTATCTTTTAATTTAATGATTTTAGTCATGTTAGAATGCTTAAAAATATTTAAACAAGTAGCGTGCATGTTTTAGATCAACCACCAAGCATCCTGTTAAAAAAACCTAAGCTATAACTTGTTATATTTGCAGTGATATAATAACTAACAAGATTCTACTGCCTTACAAACTAAGCATTCTAGCTAAACAGAATTAACTTGCAAATTACAACTATAAATTTCATTACGAGTTGGCCTTTATCTGGTACTCTGTTTAGCAGATCGGGGGAGGAACAAATATATGCTGTCCAAAACTCTCACATGAAATAGGAGATAAACCTGCATAACGTGTAAGTAAGCTCTTTCAAATGATGCCTCCCAAATGGTAGAATGCTGGATTGTCCTGAAGGTTCAACTTTGTGTTGAATCTTCAAGAAAAGGCTTCACTTTGTCCATAATCAGAGGGCCTGTGGCGGCCCTTGGGTGTTCAAAAAGACACAGTGCTTCAAGGCCTTGAGTAATGGGCTTGGTCAGGTGCTCCATTCAACCCTCCCTTCCTAGCGGTTTTGCACAGCCCTTGTACATTGTTATACAATCTGAAAATGCCAAACTCCTGTTGAAACCAACATGAGTCTCTTCAAAGGAGCTTAAGTTGTCCTGCTTCATCCCCATCCAAATTCAAAACATTTATTGCGCTCACAGTGTTTCAGACAAGGGCAGTTAACATTGTTACATTTTTATTTTGAAATAGAATTCCATTAAAATCTGTGGGATGCTCTTTTCAAGTGAGTATTTTTGTCAGGGACTACTTTTTAAGCAGTTTGGGCTAAAACAATTGGACCGAGTCACATAGCCTCCTTTGGGCCCAGAAATTTATGCTTTCTTTTCCATGTTCTTCTTTACAAAAAGACCCTGTGTCAATTTTAAAACTTCTCACAACAGATCTACCTAGATACTTATCTGTAACAAAGGGAATGAAAATGAAATAAAGACTAATTTTCTGTGTTGACTCCATGCATTTAAGATTTAATGGCAGCCTACGCCTTCTCAGTGATTCTCCTGGAGAAGAGATAATGTACGCGAAGAGGCACAAAATTGTAGGTTTGGTCATGTCAAAACTTGATGTGTGCCAAAATAGAGATCTGAGGTGTCAGCAACTGCAAAATAAGTGACAAGTGTTAAACTACTCAACAGAAGTAAATTTTGTAATTATTTACCTTTCTGTAGCTGTATCAGTGTGTGCTAATTTGTTGCATACACCCATAGTTAAAAGCATGCCAGACACTAAAATCAAATTTCTTTGCTCTCTGTAATTCAGGCACATGCTAATAGTGTCTTGTCATTCACTGAGAGATTATGTTTGGCTGGGTGGTTGTATGTGGGGGATGAATAATAAAACTGAAGTGCCACAAAGTGCTATGCAAGTAAACAAATCCCTGGCAGTGAGGGCACCAGCTTAATATGTTGGGAGCTCCGATGCCTAGCTGCTGCAAATGGACAACATTAATTCGAATCCTGGCACCGCTGGCCATGCTGAGATTTCTCTCTTCTCAATAGGGGTTTGCTCTTTAAAGTATTGCTCCCTGAAGGGAGCGCAAAACCAGAGAAAGGATTTCCAACAGCCCAGCACAGATGAATGGCTGTGTCAATGGTGAATATTGGTTAAGCTTTGAAATAGGGAATCCTGCAGGTCTCTCAGCTTCATTCCCCCACCGGTGATTGCCACTGTGGACTTCAAATGTTGCCGCAGCCTTTAGGGGACAGGCCATAAATGAAAAAACATCAATAAACTGGTCTCATTAAAAAAAAAAGAAGAAATAATAATAATAAGAGCATTTTTCTGACTCTGTACTTGGAGCGTTTCCCTGGATAATTTGATAAGGGATGTTCATCTTAAGGGATGTCTAGGCATTCGTACATTTTACATGAGACTCAGTGGTTCTTACCTACTCTCTGTACTAATTAGTAATGAAACAATTTAATGTGCACCCCTCCTCTCTGGGGTGGTAACCACGCAATCATTTTAGTCATATGGCTGTTTTTGCTACATTATCTCCTGTGACTTATTCATTTATTTTCTTATTAGCTTGTATGAAACACACACACACACACACACACACACACACACACATATATAGCGAGCAGGCAAGCAGTGGCAATTTTTCTTTATAATCTTTTATAATAGGTTGTTTAATCCAATGGCAAGATGATGTAAACAAAATGTGCTTCCTATTTGGCATATTTCATGGTTAGTTTTTTTCCAGTTTTCAATCAATCATTTGGTGGCACAATATAATTTCCTAATCATACTAATATTCATGCTGTTATCATGTTAAACTAAGAGCGGACACAATTCAGTAAGACAGAAGTCTAATTACCATATTTAAATATGATGCAGCACAGTATTTTGTGAGCTTTTCTCTGTTTTGAGACATTGATTTTACAAAAGTAAAAATAAATATACAGACCTTCTCATACACGTTCAAGTAAATAGAGCTCACTCTTTCCATTTTCAATAATGATAACATTTTGTCCGTTTTCAAATTGAATTGGGAATTCTTCCAATTTGCATTCAGGTAATTAGATAGATAGTCAGAACAGGCATTTTAAGGATAAATGAAACAGAATCTGCATCTCTAACGTGATGGACAACTAAGAGCTTGTGAATCGGTTATAAGGAGGAGGAGCGATCACTTTTAAAGTTCATACAGTTAACTATATTTCAATATATTTTATTCTACTCGGTAATACTAAAATATGTAGAAGCTGTCTACATACTGTTGATGGAAAAAAATAATCTTTCCCTATTTCTACCACTTATTAACGTATACTGTGGGAACTTACACCTGGCCAATTCCTAATAGAATCTATGCATGCCAGAGACCATGCTAACCTTTTGCAGCAAACGAACAAATCTTTCTTCTTTATATACTATATTCTTATACAGTTTATTATCATGTTTGCTTCTGCAAATCAGAGTTAAATCTGCAGATTGAATTTTTTTGCCCTCTTGGAGTGAAATACTAAGACTTTTCAACTTCTCTATAAAGCCAAGGTTTCTATAACAAATAAAGAGCTAACAAACAAATAATAGCAATAGCACTTAGACTTATATACTGTTTCTCAGTGCTTTAGAGATCTCTCTAAGTGGTTTACAGAGTCAGCACGTTGCTCCCAACCATCTGGGCCCTAACTTTACCGACCTTGGAAGGATGGAAGGCTGAGGCAACCTTGAGCCTGGTGAGAATCAAACTACTGGCTGTGAGCAAAGTCAGCCTGCAATACTGCATTCTAACAACTGCGCCACTGTGGCTCTTTATTCAGTAATTTTGCAGGAAATTTTTAAGAACTGTAGTGCATCTCTTTGTAAAAGATATAAATGGATAACATTCTTTTGGCTAGAAATACTTTATTTTGGGGAAACACCAAGGATTATTGGACGCTATACAATAACACAACGATACAACAAATGGAAGCTGGTTAAGAATCTGTGGGCCTCTTTTGGTAGTGGTAATGGTAGATTTTAGAAAGTGTACTTAAAATACACACATGCAAAACATTCTGAATGGTAGGTTCAGACACACATTAAAATATAGGTGTTCTCTTCAGCCAGAGTTAGGGTTGCAGATTGTGGACAAAAGCAAAGTCAATGGCAGCTTAGGAAAGGTTAAAAAAAAAAGTACTGGGAAAATCAGGCATTAATGGGTTGGCTAGGTATACCATCCCTGCATTCAAATATGTACAGGTCCTAGACAATCACTTAAATATGAGCCAGCAATTTCCTGCAGACATCAAAAAAAGCCAATGCAGTCTTAGGCTGCATTAATCGGGAGATAGCATGAAGATCATGTGAAGTGTTAGTATCACTTTATTACGCTTTGGTAAGATTACACATGGAACATTGCATCCAGTTTTTGTTGCCACAATAAAAGAAAGATGTTGAGACACTAGAAAGAGTGCAGAAAAGAGCAACAAGGTGATTAGGGGATTGGAAGCTAACCCATATGAAGAATGGTTGCACGAATTGGGTATGTGTAGTTTAATGAAAAGACATGATAGCAGTGTTCCAATATCTCAGGAGTTGCCACAAAGAAGAGGGGGTCAATCTATTCTCCAAAGCAGCTGAAGGTGGGACAAGAAGCAATGGATGGAAACTAATCAAGAAGAGAACCATCTAAGAACTAAGGAGAAATTTCCTAACAGAACAATTAATCAGTGGAACGACTTGCCTCCAGAAGTTGTAGGCGCTCCATCACTGGAAGTTTTTAAGAAGAGATTGGACAACCATTTGTCTGAAATGGTGTAGAGTTTCCTGCCTGAGCAGGGGGTTGGACTAGATGACTTCCAAGCTTGCTTCCAACTCTGTTATTCTGTTATTACTGAAATCATGGAGAAGATTGGTGGATGGGATGGCACACTGGCCATGTGGGTGATAACAGAAACGGGGTAAAGAGGCAATGATCTTGCTCTCTTTGTCTAGGAAAGACCCTAGGAAAGACACTTTTACCAAAAAGTGGAGTTTGTTTTTAACTATATTTGCAAAAAGACATGATTATCGTCTTTATTACAAAAGGTATTTCACATCCGGAAGAGGTGCTTCATACAGACTCACAGCCGAGTTCCATTCTGTGAACATATTAAGCTTGACTTAAAAGGATTTTGCTGTACTAACTTTAATCTTTCAGCACTTTGTCGCCTAATGATGAGCCATATTAAATTCTGACAGAAAAAAACCCAACTTAATATTAAAGTGTTGTATTCTTAATTCATATGTGTTTCAGCTGGGAAGAATAGTCCTCTTCTTCTAGCTGATTCCAAGGGATGTCAAACTCCATTTCATTGAGGAGCGTATCAGAGTGGGGGGGGGGCATGGCCAAGGTGGGTGTGGCCAGTTCCACATCACACATCGAGGCTCCGTTTTCGGCTGCGACGGCCTCCTGCAACTCTCTGCCAACGAAAACAGAGCTCGAGCTCCATGTTTCTGGCAGAGGGTTTCAGGAGGCCGTCGCAGCTGAAAATGGAGCCCGGGCAGGCTGCACGTAGCCCTCCCAAGCTCCATTTTTGCTGGCAGAGGCACCACGGGCCGGTTCTTTGCTGTTTCCAGGGCAGGCCCGCAGGCCAGATCTAAGCACCCCGCGGGCCACATGCAGCCCGCAGGCCTTGAGTTTGACACCCCTGATCTAACAGAACCAGGTTTAAACAGATGAACATCAGCTTAGCCTGGCATTAGTGGCTGAACTTCATAACTTTTCCCATTAAAAAGATAGCTGTTACAAGTTTATAAAACAGAATGCAAACCACTGTGGCTGCAGATAGTTTCCTAGCCTGGGTTTATCTATCTGAAGGATAAGTAAAAGAGGCAATTTATAGCATCAATCTTAAGAGATGGCACAGAGAAACGCTGAGGGACATCGAAAAATGTGTTCCGAAAACACATATAGTTCAGGACCATCTTCTTTGACTGTCTTTCATCAATCAACCTGATCCTTTCCAAATACATTGCAATTACAGTTTCATGCTTGTAAATTCAGCCCATCAGGAGATGCCAGACTGAAGGTAGTACACGAGTAGGGGAGGATTCAAGGCCAGGCCAACAATGATTCTTGGAAGATCTCTCCTTCTCTTCCCCTCACGGTGGATAGAATATAGCAATGAAAGGCATCTTGCATTTATTTGAATTCAGAAGGATCCCCCTGACTCTCAAAACACATGTTCTAAAACTAGATTAGGAAGATTCCGGCAGCAGCCAGAATATTTTGGAGTTGGTTTTCCACATCTCTGGAAGCTGCCCAGGTTGGGAAAGAGTGGTGCGAAGCGTTCTCCTCTCCTTGCTTAGAAAACAATTCGGGAAAATTCAAATGAGTTGCTTACATGTGTTTCCTACTTCCTCTTCAAATAGCTTGACAGCCTCTGCTTAAGTGTCACAAAACCTCAGTCATTAGCTGTAGTGGTGCACAGATGGAACAGTATTTGCTCTGCCATTGGCATTCAATTAGGATGATGCCAGCTCTAAACATTAAGCCAGTTAAACTATGCTTTAGGCAAAGCAAAGCCCATAATTAGAGCTTGTAAATTATCACTTGGAATCCTAATTTATCTGGGTGTAATATAAGGTACATATTAGGCATCTGTGTGTGAATCTGTGCGTCCATACGTGCACTTAAAAACACACACATTCATATAGACAAGGAGCAGCAGTCGAGACGTATTTCATGATAAGCGGCACAAAGGAATCCGAAATAGATATGCAAATTCAAACCTGGGCTTCTTGACGAAGGTTCAGGCATAGAATTCAAAGACTTAAAAAAAAATAAAACCCAACAGGCTAGAAATTCTGTACCAATGAGTTGCTTTTACAGCAGAAAAGTGAATATTGTACAGCAAACGAGCATTGGGGGGTCCAGGCTGCAGCTTACTTCTCAGGCATCAGCATTGGGGGTATTTAAAAAGCAGCAAATATTATCAGCAATAATGTTTACGTGGAAGACCAAATTCTATTTTGGGGGCCAAATAGCCCTGTCTAGCATACGTTCCACGGAGCTCAGGATATAACTTACTATCAGTGAGTAACTGCAACAGTGTTTGATTGAAGAAAGGGACACGAAAAGGCCAAACAAACAGATTCAGTCCGGAGAAGGTGAAGTTTAATTTCTTATATATGCAGCAGTCAGTCTATTCTTGACAGGGCTATATTCCCTCTTGAAGAGTGAATTTGCAATCTAGGGGTGCTGGTTGATCTATTACTCGATCAGTCAAGCGACTTCAGTGGCTGACAGCACATCTCATAAAAATTGTATTTATATATATCTATTAAATATTTAACCTATTTAAATAGCCACCCATCTAACTATAAAGATTCTGGGTGGACAAAAGCAACAATCGTAATCCACGGCATTAAAAATGGCATTAAAAGGAATGAGCAAAAGTAGTCAAGGCTCCTAAAAAAAAAAAGCAACAACCTCGCAAGAGCAACAATAGATCGTCTTGCATCCACATCAGAGCTCCATTTGCACTATGGCCCCAGTGTCTGGAGAGATAGCCAGGTGGGTAGAAGACTGGCAGGACTGGGGCTGTTCATTCCTCAGAGGGGAGGCTGTTCTACAAAACAGGTGTCCTGACAAGAAGACATGCTTCTAGGGACCCCACTTCACTGATGAGACTTAGTGGTGGGATGGGCAATCGTCAGGGAGAGGCAGACCCACCAATAACATGGTCTCGTGCCATGTAAAACGTTAGAGGAGACCACACCAGCACCTTGAATTGCACCCAGAACCAGTGCAGCAAGCGACGGTGGTATGTGGGCTTACTGCAGAGTATCCATTACAGTTAGCCCTCGACTTACGACCACAATCAAGCCCAAAAGTTATGTTGCTACGGGAGAAGTTTGTTCATTGGGTTTTGCCCCGCTTTATGACTTTTCTTGCTGCCGTTGTTAAGTGAATCACTGCGGTTGTTCAATTAGTAACATGGTTGTTAAGCGAATCCGGCTTCCCCGTTGACTTTGCTGGTCAGAAGGTTGCCAAAAAACATTCACGTGGCCCCAGGACACTGCAATGGTCATTAAGTATGAAATGGTTGCTAAGCGTCTGAATTTGGATCGCATGATCGTGGGGATGCTGCAAAGATTGTAACTGTGAAAAACGGTCTTAAGTCACTTTTTTTCGGTGCCATTGTAACTTCAAACGATCCCTAAATGAACTGTTGTAAGTGGAGATACTACCTGTACTTCTCACGCTGCTTCATTCTGGATTAGCTGAAGTTTCAAAATACTCTTCAAGGGTAGCCCGACGTACAGCATATTGCAACGATGCGGGTGAAAAGTGATTAAGGCAGGAGTGTCTGTGAGCCAATGATCTAGGTAGGTGTGCTACAGACACGCTGGGTGAAGGCTTTCCTAGCCTCAGCTGCCACTTGATCTTTCAGGAGACCACCAGAGTGCACACCAACTCTGCCTGGGTGAGTGTTACCCTATTCACAGTTAATGATGGTAAATAACTAGGTATGGAGAATGCTACAAGTCACAGCCTCTCAGTCTTGAATGGGTTGAGCTGAAAGTCAATTCCTCCCCATACAGACCTGCACAGCCTCCAGGCAGTGGGAAAGCACCTCAGTGACATTCCTTGGATGGCCTGGGGCAGAGATATACAGCTGTGCGTCATCAGCATATGGATGGCACTTATCTCTGGGTCAAAGGAAGACTTCAACAGTTTCATGTAGATATTAAATAACAAGGGAGAAAGAGTTGAGCCCGGGACATCCTGCAAAGAGGCAAGGACTGGGACTGTTCCCTCCTATTAACAGCAATTGGAGTCAACCTTAGAGAAAGGAACAGAACCACTGAAGAAATGTACCTCCTTACTTCCCCCTTGACCTAGAAGGATGCTGTCATCAGTGGCATCAAAACCTGCTGAGAGATAATGGAGAGCCCAGCTGGATATACCCACTCCCATATCCAGCCCAAAAAGATGATCAATGCCATTTGGATACAGGTAGTTCTTGACTTACAACAGTTCACTTAGGGACCTTTTGAAGTTACAACAGACATTAGAAAACGGACTTTTCACGCTTACGAGCATCCTCGTGGTCAGGTGATAAAAATTGAGACGCGTTGGGCCATTGACTCATATCTATGACAATTGCAGTATCTCGGGGTCATATAGTCAACTTTTGTGACCTTTCAACAATCAAACTCAATGGGGAAGCCAGATTCACTTAACAACCGTGTCACTAATTTAACAACTGTAGTGATTCACTTAACAATTGTGGAAAGAAAGGTCATAAAATAGGGCAAAATTCACTTTGATTATTGGATCATTTTATATCTGTTTTTTTCAGGTGAAGAGTCTTCCAGTTGGTTTCCAGATTCCGTTTAGATTGCTATCTTTATTTAGGATAGTTCTAAACAGTTTGGGATACTTGAAGGACTGTCTTTTCATTTGAAGACTGAAATCTGAAAGATTACGTAATCTGTCTAAATCTTGAGGCAGCCATATTTTCATACCATTTACTCCTCAGTTTTGGAATGGTCTTACCAAAGAGATTTGTCTGATGCCAGTCTTGTAGTTTTGAACAGTGCAGAAAACCTTTCCTGTCCATCCAAACTCTTTTAAATCCCTTGCCCAGAATTTTTAAGTTCAATTGCTTATTTGGGGTGCTCACTTATACAGGTAGTCCTCACTTAATGGCTTCTTATGGAGCAACCATTCGAATTTAAGACTTCAAAGTTCTGTCCATCACCGTGCTCCCGTGGTCGTGTGATTGCATTCGGGGGGCTCAGTGACCGGCTCAAAATTATGACATTACAACGATGATGTGACCACCATTTGGAAGCTTCACTGATGGCCTCTGACAAACGAAGTCAATGGAGGAAGCCAGCATGAGGTCACAAATGGTCGCTATGTGACACCATGCTTAACAATAGCAGAAGTTTCATTTAACATTGGCGACTAGAAGTGCTGGAACTGCCATTATTAAGTGGCCTACTCAGCTACCTCATTGCTTTACGACTATAATGCTTACTAATGGAAATTCGTTAACTGAGGACAGCCTGTATTGTCACATTTTATATTACTTTAAACTTACTTGCTTTGTGTTCTATTTTGTATGTACTTTATGAGTATATATGTTTCTCTCCCTCTCTTTCCTTCTCTCCCTGTCTCTCTCTCTTTCTCTGTGTACACACACACACACATATGTTTATTTGCTTATTTAAAGCAACCCAAAAACATTAATGTAGAGCAGCATGCAAATGTCACGATCGGACAAAGAAAACACAGCTTAATTTGTTTTCACCCATATTTAAACACATCATTAGTATATGCATTAATGTCACGATTCTGCCAAAAATATTTTTCATGCTCGAAAATCATTCAGTAAACCGTTCAAACTGCTGACTGACCAAAACGGTAATGGCCCTTCTTTATGGCATTTAGCTGGTCTATGTAGGAATACAATGAGCCTGATTTTATTCAAAAAATTCAGTTTGAAAAGGATCCTGTTCCCTAAAGCAATCCCCAATACTCCTTAAAAGAAGCTATGGGGGAAAAAAATCAGATTACACTTAACTAAGTTGTGTAGATGTTATGAGACTGAACTTCTAAAAATAACTTGGTAAGTCAATTCAAGTAAACTTCAAATCAAGATCTTACCTTCGATATAGTCCAGTACTTTTGTATGTTATGTAATTCAGCTTTCAAATGATCAAACTGACATTGTTGTATAAAAAAAAAGGCTTACACACAAAAAGACTTATGTACTTTCAGTGGATTTCTGCCTCGTAAGTTTATCCCATCCTATTATATCTAGCATTTGTTAGAGCTATTACATTATGCTGCGTTTTAGAATGCCTCAGGCTAGATAAAATGATAATAAATCATATGAATAAATATGCTCGCCAGCTACATTAATAAGAGCCGCAATGGGAAGATAGATTTTGATATTATTCTTCCACTCCTAATACAACATTCAAGAAGCAAACGTACAGTACCCAGTTAGATATCCTTGCAAATGAAAGGACAAAGGAAACGGCACATTATAATTTCTGGAATATTTCCGCTCCTTGAGTTGTTTTTAAAAACAGCCACGTCCTGCCACAATGAAACATTTATTGTAACACAATTGAGAGTTAGTTTGGAGAGATAGCTAATCATTTGCCCGAGGCTGGCCAGTAAGCATGCTCATGGATGTATAGGAATTGGAACCAATATCCAATATTCTTTTCCACTACCATCAAACTGAGTCCTTGCTAACATGTAACTACTGAAAGCCAGACATAATGACCAATATAACACCTAAACAGTGCCTCAGGGAAAGCCCTTATTAAATAGCGGTTGTGACACATAATCAGTAGGGTTCCAGGTAAAGCAGTATTCACAACAACCTCAATTATTTAAAATAATATATACTTTGCACACATGCACACAACGTTCCAGCTAAGTTATTTTAAAACATTATCACAGATATCCAAAAGAGGATCCTTATGCACGGACATAAGAAACTGAATTTTTACGTTATTACTTCAAACCCTGATAGCAACTATATACATAATGACAAATATATACTGAACACATTTCATCCGTATTGATTGCCCCTGCAGAATTGTTTCCATAACATTATGATTTACTGATCTGTATATTTATAGACAGTTCAGCTTTCAGTTCAGAATTCTTTTCTGCTGAAATATCATTGGTAATAAAATCTAAGTAACATGGGGCCAAATTGAATCCCAGAGCTTTGATGGAGATGAAATCGTGAAGAACCGTCCAGGACTGAAAAATTTAAGATGTATCTCTTCATAGTTAAAGGAAACTGTAGTTGCAGAAAAGTCTTTCAGCTTTGCCAAGAGTAAAAGAAAAATGCACATATTGAGAAGAAAGGACTTGTTCTGATCGTAATATTCAGGTGCCTGTAATTTTTTTTAAGTTCGTCACCTGAGTTTCTCTCACCTGCATAATCTTGCAATTGGGTCTCTCTTTTTTTTTTTTTTTTAAAGAAACAAACAAAACATATTGCTGCCCAAAACTGGGTTACTGTTACAATGGAGCATCTGACAATGCACGTAATAGAATTTGCAATCCTTTGCTTGTGACCCTCATTTTGCTCTAAACCCACATAGGAGGCACTGAAAGTCCTCTACTGTGTATCCCAAATCTAGAAACTGATAGAAGGTCTAACAGCTGGTAAGGAAGAAGGATAAACAAGATTGCTATAGTCACTTTCCCAGATCAGATTTGATTTTAGAAGGACAGTTACTAATAATGCTTGGAATTCATTTATAACACAGAAAGAGAATCTAGGAAATGGCTACTTTATTTCTTCTATATTTTTATCTTGCATTGAACTCCAGCACTGTCTTCAAGATGCAACTGCTGAAAACCACTGAATCACTGCAGTTGTTAAGCTAGTAACACGCTAGTTAAGTGAATCTGGCTTCTCCATTGAGTTTGCTTGTCAGAAGTTTGCAAAAGGTCATCACATGACCCTGGGACACTGCGATGGTCATAAATATGAACCAGCTGCCAAACGTTCAAATTTTGATCATGCGACCACAAAGATGCTACAGCAGTCGTAAGTGTGAAAAACAGTCATAAGTCACTTTTTTTCAGCCCTGTCGTAACTTTGATCGGTAACTAAATGACCTGTTGTAAGTCGAGGACTACCTGCAGCACAAGGCTTCTAAGATGCCACGTTTTTTCAAAATCAAAGATAAGCTGCTAATGTTATGTTTCAGATGATCCACGTTTGGGATGCGAACCTGGCATCAGAAGGAAGAAGTAACGGAAACGGCGCAGAAGGTATAAGGGAAAGAGGAAAATGAATGGCAGAGCATGCATAACTAGACTGGAGAGAGCCAAGATAGCAATCCATATAGACTTCAACTATCAGAATTGGCACAGGCATCTCCTCCTGCTTTTCAACAGAAGTCCTCAGGCCGAAGAAATGAGACATGCTTCACCTCCCTAAATCCATCTCAGAAACACAACCTCATGATGCAGTAGGTAATTTCTGAAACCGAGGGACTCCCGCTTCATACTCTGAGTTTGCTGAGAGGTGCTTATTTTATTTTATTTTTCCCCTCGAGGCTAAGTGGCAAGGTAACAGTGAAGCTAACAGGGGGATTATGTTATTATGCGTAACAGCATTCATGAAAAGTGAGATTTGGTTGAATGGCTTGGGTAAAGCCACGTTTGAATGAAAAATAATGGGGGTGTGGGTGGGCGGGTGTTGAAAATTTTGAATTTCACTTTCCCTAGTATCTGCAGGTGCTGAAGTGGTGCCAAGATGACCTGGGATCAGGCTTACTTTGCATTTCTAGATGGCTAGAGGGTGCCACATTTGATTTCAGAGAGCTGACTTCTACGCAGAAACTGACAATCTGGGAACTCCTGATGGGTTTTCAGCTCAGATATAGTATCCTGGATTCTGGTACCGATAGTTATGTTAACTGCATTAAATGGGCTGTGCAAGAATATATTGACTGGATGGGGTACAAGATATTCTTGGATGTGGGCGCTGTAGACTTAAGTCACATGATGAGGGGTTTTGTTTGTGCCGTGTAAATGGTCCTCATGTGCAACCAAGCTGACACTATATTCTCATTTTCAAGAAAATGAAAGTCTAGCTTAAAACACCGAGAGCCTCTCTCTGAGCCAAGAAGAAAGCTAGGGCAACCTACTTCCAAAAATATTTCTAAGACCACTGCAAGGACTAAGTCCACTCAGTCACCAGTTAATCAAGACTGACTCAAAAGCTAATAACAACATGGGTCCTTAATAACCATGGATATGGATTACATTTTTATATATGAAAAGGAATTGTGATTATAGAAAAAATAGTTTCGTCAGTGCAAAGCATGGCAGCACCATACTGTAAGCAACAGATAAATTGCAGGGACATTCCTATGCTGTGTGTATGACAAACACTGGCTGAAGGCTCAGCACAATCAGTTTTCCAACAGTCAAGTGTCTGAAAGTGTGCTTAAATATTAGGTCATTCATCAAGGTATGGTATCATTTCGTCCACATAGGTTGGAATAGGGGCTTCGCCATTTTATTACAGTTACAGATGTTTGTTTCTTTATTACAATTATAATAACATGCATATGTCCACAAAACCTCACAAACCTACTATAGTCTTTGAATAAAAAGCAATCTAGAAACACTAGCAAAATAAATCTCCTGCAAAACAGTTTACAAAAAAAAAAAAAAGGAAAAACTTAAGGAGTGGCAGCAATACCACAGATATAAATAAACAAAAATACAAACTCAAGCAAGCCACATAACTAGTAAAAAGGTAAAACTCTGCATGGAAGCTAAAAGGCACCAAAACAAACAAAATGTTTTAAACATTTTATTGATAGTTAACTGAATTACTATATAATATGAGGAAGAAATTCCACAAATTTGGGAAGCTCCTATTACACACACCGCTGTATCCAGCTATATTGTCATTTCTATTCTGTAGTAAAAGACAGTTCTGGCTATCAAAACCCATTCTACTAAATCATAATGGTTTTCAAATGGAAAATAACATTTTCTAGAATGAGCGATCGTTCAGCTGTGCCAGGAAAAGGTGTCAGACTACACTTCTTCCTCTACCTCCAAACTTCCACTAGATATTTATTCAGAGAACCACATTTCCCCTGATGAATTTGGGGAAAGATGCTGAATGCTGAATCTTGTAAAGGATATTTTTGACCAGAGGTAATGTTCTGAAAAAATGTGAAGAAGCATTTGCACACATACATATCTGAAAGAAGGCAATATCACTATTACAATTCACTAATGTGAATGACAGATGGGAGTTTATTAATATTTTGGTGATACTTTAGCCCAAATCTCTGAATTGCTTCCCCCAGACCTTGTTGTAGATGTTAATATGGGGTACACATTTTGACACTGTGTACCCCATATTGCATAACAGAGTAGAACTGATGGTGAAACTAAAAAACCCATCCCATACAACTAGAAACTTGAGTATATCTTGCCAGAATATTTTTTCCCTTTCCTTGGTTCAATCATGAATGATTCTTGGAGACTGCCTGAAGAAGTCCTTGAAATTTTCTTGGCAATGTTTTTCAGAGCTGAATGTCTTCTTTCTAGGGCTGAGAGAAAGTGACTATTTCAAGACCACCCAGTCAGTTTTGTGCCCAACGTGGGATTAAAACTTCTACTTTCTAGTCTAACACCTTTTACACCAAACTGGCCATAGCAGTGGACTTAATTCTGACTTGCTTTAGTGAGTTATTCTAGAAGTATACTTTGGGAAGAGCACTGAAGAAGCTGAAGAGCATTGAAGAAGTGGAAAATAAAAACAAATCAATCCTCATTACCCACTTTCTCCATAGTGTATGTTATACATCAGAACAGTGCAACAGCACTCTCATAAGATGACCACACATAACTTCATATTAGAATCAAATTTAAAACATCATTCATTTAGAACTGCCTGATTCAGGTGCTGCCCGGCCCCCAAAACAAAGAACCACTTCTGAGCAGTTTCCTTTAGTATTCCTCACATACAGAAATCTTGCCAAATTAAAGCAACTATTTGCATTACTATAAATATACTCTGGGAATCACTGAGGAGGCATTTTAACTCTCTCCCTTCTAACCAATCATTTGCTCTCTGAAATGCAACCCCTCCCTCCTGGGAATCCAGACTACACTCCACCACAGATATCTATCTTCCTTCCAAGATTTTGCTGGAAACTTTCTTGCCCAAGAAGGGTGGGTGGCATTGCAAAAAGATGTTAGCAGTCCTTAATTCCTCAAATACCTTGTTAAAATTCCCAGGTTTTCCTAAGTTAAAAAATGTCAAAGATGAATGACAAGCCGTAATTTTGGCCTTACCTACCTTATCTTCCAACAAAATTGCGGTATCTAAGATGAAGTTAATGCAAGTTATATTTATCTATAGAATGTAGTGCAAATTGGTCAAAGTGACCTTTCTAGGTGCATTAATTGATTCCATAAATCAATATGCAAAAGATTCTTCACATGAAAAAGTCCCATTGGTGGCACTCCTCTGATGTCATAGTGGTAGATATGAGTCCTTCACCATTAGTGTCACTACTGCTATGTCATAAAGTTGTGGATTTTTATACCTAGGATGGATAAACACTCATCATGAACCTTCTACCAGCAGAACATTAGATTTTGATTGACCCATTTCACTTGGTGCAATCCCTGGAAAACCAGACATGTAGTATCTGGAAGAGTTAATGGGCTTTGGATAATATAATAGAGCAACTCTTTTAAGCTACAGGGGGAAAAAAATCACATGATGTAAGAAACCACAAACTACTTCTGTTAAGTACTTTTTGCTTTTAGCTGTAAGAATGTCTTGCCTATGTCTTTTGAACCAGCAAGAATGTCTTTTGAACCAGCAATATAGACATTAGCTAGGTGACTTCAAGCTCTCAACCCAACTCACCTCACAGGATTGTTGTTGTGGGAAAAAATAGATGGGGGAAGAATATTAATTATGTTTGCCTCCTTGAGCTATTTATAAAAATAATAAAGGCAGGATAAGAAATGAACAAAAAATAATAATAAGAGCAGAGTAGACAATAGGCTTAGAGTGAATGATTCTTCTCAAGAATGTGAAATATAGACTAGCTGTATATAAAGTCACCCTAACCAAACTTTTTAGCAACAAACAGGAAACAATCTTATATTGGTAATATATAGAATTCCAATCAGAATCACCATCTGATTGACTAATGGCTAAATTCATACTTAAGTGTTTCGTAAGTGAAAGACATTTCTACATTTTGAATTCCAATCTTGAAAATAATTATTTATCATTTTGCTTATATGCAGAAAAAGCAGCTTTTCTCTGTATGAACTTTAAGACTGTGATAATGATCCAAATGGTTGCCTCTGTCCTTTAAGGACACTGGCAATTATTGTCATCATTCTTCATGCTGCTGCCAGTTCAAGTTGCTTAAAACTTTGATAATGATTACTTGACTGCATTTAAATGAAGGTCATTTATCCTTCCATTTCCTACTCATATAGTGCCTTTCCATTCAATGTGCCTCAAGGCCCCTTTCAAAATACACTAATCAGTATACAAAATTATATTGAAGAAAATAACCTTGTCACAAATGCCATTATGCAGGAAATGCTAAATAAAAAAAGTAATAGCTTTCATCTCTGTATTTCAAATATATATATATATCTCCACTTAATGTCAAGCATTTCAAGAATGAAGTAATGCAGCTGATGAATGGAGATTTCACAGTCTATTTTAGGAGAAAAATATTACCAGATCAGAATGTTCGTTTGGCCAAAAAAATATTGGAGACATTTGAGAAAGTACATTTGGTGGTGATATAATGCCAAAAATATAGCAATTGCAAATGGTTTCTAACATATCAAACTGAACAGCCAACTAGACTGATCAAGGAATCTCATCTACCATGATGATAAAAATTTAGTTGAATATTTTAGAGTCAGACTGTGACAGTGATGGAATCAGAAACTTACTGAAAACTGTCATTCTTTCATTCAGTTGGCTCATCCAAAAAGTATGGTGTTTCTTACCACAATTAAGGGCAGGTCACATATTTGACCAAATTCAACACTGGCTCAGACAAATGTATTTACTTCTACTTCCATGTTATGAAGATTTCATAAAAGATATATCTGGGCCTTCTGGTTCTGGAGATTTCCCAGCTTTTGTCTTGGATGGGGCTGCATTTCCTCACTGAAGAGTGGTGTAAAATTTGGAGGCCATCTTGGACTTCCCATTTAGATTGGAGAGCGGAAGATGGTGACACTCTGGAGTCTCCGAAGGCCAATGATGAATTATTTTTTTAACAAATAGTTTTTATTATAGCGAATTCTGGCACGTACTCACAGAATGAACCAAAAACATCAGCCTTAGAACCTATATTTAATAAGACATTATATTCCTGTTTGCTTTACAGTATTTTAAGCATTATAGAGTGTATGTGTCAGTATCTATGTCTGTTTAAATATGTGTTTATATTCCCAAATGCAACAGGCAAAGATTTGGGGCTTTTCAAACATAAGGGAATTCATATTGCTCATTAGAAACACAATGTTTAAGTTTGTATTTAACGTGTCCTTTTGCAAGAATAGATTAAAAGTGAATAAATACATTAAGGAAAAGAAACCTGACAAGTCAGCTGAGAATTTCAGTCACATAATTATTGTCTATCCAGGTCTAGCCACATCAAATTCTCTGTAATTGTTAGGGGGGATTCTTCACCACTACAGCCAAGTGTCATATTAAATATCATCAGTAAATTCTACTTATGTAATATTAAATAGTCCACAAATTAATTTTAGCTATTTGCTCATATGGAAACTAAACGTTGAAAGAAAAACAACATGAGGCCGTGCAAAGGAAATTTCTGGAAAGAGCAGAGAAGACTGAAAGACTGAGTAAGTAAAGGGGAAAAACAGATTACGTAATTGGAAAAATACAAAAGTGTCTATCGCTGGAACCTCAGAATTAATTTGTAAGATTTATTTGAAAATTACAGGTAGTTCTTGACTTATAACAGTTTGTTTAGTGACTGTTTGAAGTTACAGCAGGATTGAGAAAAGTGAGTTGTATCATTTTTCACACTTAACGACCGTTGCAGCATCCCCATGGTTACACGATCAAAATTCAGACCCTTCTCAACTGACTCATATTTATGATGATTGCAGTATCCCAAGGTCATGTGATTACCTTTTGCAACCTTCTGACTAGCAAAGTCAATGGGGAAGCCAGACTCACTTTACAACCATGTTACTAACTGAACAAGTGCAATGATTCATTTAACAAATGTGGCAACAAAGGCCGTCAATAGGGCAAAAATCACTTAATAATTGTCTTGCTTAGCAATAGAAATTTTGGGATCAATTCCGGTCGTAAGTCGAGACTACCTGCATTTTCCAATAAAAAAATTACTTAAAGGAATTCTATAGCTTCCTGCGCAACTCTGTCACTTTCCTAAAACAAAACTACAACGTATATATTGACTCCATCTTGCTAATAAATTCAGTCACATGACTAACGGTGTTCTATAAATGAATACTTTTTTTCATAAAACATATCCATTCCAGAAAATGGGTATTCTCGCTTTGAATTTTAAAATAAGTTTTAGCAATCAATTAAAGGCTATGCAATTTACAAACTGATGCCGAACATAGAAGTGGCTCTATTTAGAGCTGACAGTGCGGCCATTCAAATCACCAAATACAAACCTTGTATTCCATTTCCCTTTGAAGCCATGAAATATGAGCAATGGTATTTTCTTTGCAGTTTCAGAACAGATGCACTGAATTCTGGCAAGGGGAAAAGTTGACATGGGGCTCAGATCTCCCCCCCCCCCACCTCACTGAGAGGAAAAGTGCTGTGAAGTCATTTGGAATATGAGCCACAGAAAATAGTATTTCCAGGAAGAGAGTGCCCACTAACATTAACTGGTTCAAACTGTTTCAGTAATATGTCAAGTGTCTGGCCTGCTCCCCTGTCAAGATTTGGTCACCATTAACTCAGAATTAATTAGTTCCACTTTAACATGGAAGTTGAGTTTTTAGCTGGCAAAAAGTCAAGTACGGGACCAGGCTACCAGTAATCCAAAGATTAGAGATATTATCCTCCTCTGAAAAATTGCCTAAGGAGCACTGGGCCAGAAGAAGAGTGATGCACACCCCTTGCTACTTTTTTGTCCTTGGTGAATAAGGCTACAGGGCAACAAGAAAAGTGTATTTGTGCACGCATGTTTGTGCATACACTGCTGGGGAGAAGATGAGAAGCATAAATAAGAATAAATAAGGTGCTGATAAATTAATGTTTATCTCCAAATGTGTATCTTTGAAACCGAATCATAATGTATATCTGTGTTGATTTTCCTGTCTATTTTTGAGGAAAAACAAGGACTTCACTCCTGTCTCATTTTCTTCTGCTAAAATAACATACAGAAGTGAAAGTCCACTGGCGCATTTTTTTTTCATTAATAGCATGCATTACATCTAAATCTTTATCTAAAATCCATA
This sequence comes from Oxyrhabdium leporinum, assembly GCA_032468155.1. Lineage (NCBI taxonomy): Eukaryota > Metazoa > Chordata > Lepidosauria > Squamata > Cyclocoridae > Oxyrhabdium > Oxyrhabdium leporinum. The sequence goes on from JANHFL010001467.1 coordinate 148,610, forward strand.
CCGTAGTTAAGTTCTAAATTGGTTTGAAGCGGCTTTGCATAAATGACATAATTAATGAGAACAGAAATGTAAATATCTGCATATGTACAGTGCAGGTGGGATTTGTTCCCTCAGCACGGGAAGA
>JANHFL010001467.1:158460-184882 GCA_032468155.1 Oxyrhabdium leporinum
CTTCCATCCTTCCTTCCTTCCTCCCTCCCTCCCCCCCTCCCTCCTTCCTTCCTTCCCTCCATTCCTCTTGTTCTCCCAAGACTTGTAGCATGTTGCAGAAAACAGTTTCCTTCTCCAGGTCGTGAAACAATTGGCTGGAAGCTTCTGTAACCTATTGCTTGTGCTAAATTGTATTTTCCAGTTTTGTGTAAACAGGTTGTGAGAGATGGGGGACACTTCTTAAAAGCTAATTTAGACTTAACACTGGAATATTCATTAAATATGCAATGAAAAGTCAGTAACATCTCTCCAGGCCACAGGTACTCAAGCACCTGAGTACCTCTGGTACTCAATCCCTGGAAAGACTAAAGCTGCGTGGCCCTCTGAACCCGGGATGCATCACTTCTGTCTCTTCTTCTAGAAATTCAGATATTCCCCTCTTTTATTTTGTCCTTTTCTATAAGAGGGAATGTTCACAACAAGCCATTCTTGACAGATGATTTCCTTAGGGGATGTCTGCAGCAATTCAATCTTAATGGGCAAACTTTGGCATTGAACCAACTTGGGGACACCACAATAAGGCTACACTGTTCTAGACATAAAGGTAATTCCTTCTTACATTTCACCATTTGTTTTTGCGTCATGTCAGACAAGAAAGTGATGTAAAAAGTACCCAGCATTTTACACTTTAAAAAAAGAAAAAAAGAGGACTTGGAATTACATTATCACGAAGTTGCCTCATGAAAACCTATGCATCCTCCTTGGCTATATTCTTACTTTCTATGAAAAGTGGCAAAAGAGGTTTCTCTGCATTTCAGAGCAAAATATCTCTCAGTTGTTCTCACAGCAGGTGGCAGCAACAAGCCAATCAATGACTGATCTAAAAGATAGGTAGAATCAGTTCTGACAGGGAGAGGAGACGCCACCAGGAAATCCTAATCTATAGGCCTGATGGAGAAGTTCAGAACCATTTTGGAATACAGACTTTTTAAAAGAAGATTACACAGAAGTATCCACACCAACACCAGGAGTCAACTCCTCTGTTTGCGGAAGTCTTTTATTTCCAAGTTTCTTATTCTCATTAATTTATTAGCATCCTCGGTTTCAGATTTATGTTCAGAAATACTAAACTTCTTTTTGAAAACAAAATACTTTGTACTCAACTCTTACTTGGTTAAACGCCAGTTTTCTTTTCTGGCCTTGCATTCAAATAAACAAAGAATGCAGTATTTTCCAGCTCTGGAAGTAAGGAAGCAGCCTTCAAACCTTATATTAAGTGACAATTTAGTGTTATGTTCTAGAGCAGAGATGGGTATCTTTCTTCTTTTCCTTTCAACACGCGATGGAAATAAATTTGTCTACAAATTGGCCTATATTATACATATATTACAAACCATTGTGGCTTTTTTGACTGAAATATTATTCAAGTTGTTCAATTCTATATATAATTGATCACTAACAAGTACTGGAGCAGGCAATATAGCAATCTGAATCTTTAGCAGCAAGTTAGCTTTAGTGTTAAGTCTGATTTAACCATATGTTGATATAGCAAGGGGTACTTAAAATAATACAGAGCTATCAGAGGTTTAACTACCAATGTGCCCGTATCATATACACATAACCATTAAGTGTTTAAGAGTCTGAAGAAGAACTCCACCACTTATGCTTAGCTGGGAGAGAAAATCTAGAGAAGGGCCTAAGAATATGGTTATGGAGGATACACAGGTTTGCATAATGTCAGATAACATTTTTTTTTTTAAGAACAAAACTGATTCCAATTTTACAGCTGTCCCATAAAGTCCAGGACACAAGAAAGATCACACCAGAGGTAAATTCAGTAAACTAATCAGTCTGCCTAGGCTTCACGGAGCTGCTGCAAAGTCACAGAAGCCTGCGCGTCGAAGATATTAACTTAGACACTCGCTACCTTGCTAGCAAACGTTCAGAAATGCCTGCCAAGTAAACGGAGGTCCCACCAAATCAAGTCAACAGCTTCCAGCTGCATTTCAGTAATTCTGAGGAAGTCCTTGTCGTCAAGCTATTTCCTGGATGAGTCTCCAAAGCCTGTTGTTTCAGTGGAGCTGCTTCCCTCTGTCCCAGCCTAGGTTAAGGGTAGTAAAAACTGAATGTTCTGAATGTTCTCATTTTCTCTCTTCCTCCCCATTGTTTTTGTCCTTTTGCGTTGCGTCTTTTTTTTTTTCTTCTTTCCTTTCCCCCATTGTTATTAAAGTTCTCTTCCTGGCTAAAGAGCAGCATTGAAATGCTTTTCATAACGACAGATTCTAAACTGTAAATGAATGTATTGTATGGACAGCACGAGTGGCACCAGGACAGATGGAGCTCGCGGATGTTAGGGGAATAGAAAAATGAGATAGAACTATTCGGCAGCGGATGTCAGGGGATACAAAAGGAGAGATAAATGGGGCAGACATGGTGGCCACCGTTCCTGTTGGTCTCCACTTATATGCTCTCTAAATACAATTTTTCGATGAGTGGTTTGGCAACAAGCACGCTTGGAATGCTGCAGTGATACCTGCTGGTCTTTAAATGAAGAGGGTATGCTATGCTAGTAATACCTGAGTACCATTATGAGATACTGAGGAAGGACACCTCCCTAAAGGTGGAATATATTATTAGCTCACTAGAATACAACAGCAGAGTTTACAGTGTTTCCTAAAAACACTGTAATTGGCTTATCAAAGATCCTGGGAAAGTCCAGATAGAAAAGGTCAGCAGCAATGTATATTTGTACAATACTGAGGATGCATTATCTTCTCAGCTGGCATGGCATGGCATATAATTTTACACAACACGCTGTACCAGCATGCGGTAACTAAGAAAGACAGTGATCACAGCTCTCGGAAATCTCCAGATCTATCACTTGCCATCTCTGTAAATGGCCTCTGGATGCACATCAGTACACATTTATGCGAGTTAGTTAAACTTCCCAGCAATATACAGCAAATAATAAAGATACCACAGACTGAAGATAAATAACAGTGCTGCATACACTTCAAAAATGATTGGAAGTACTGCTTCTGGCTTCAAACAAGTGCTTCCTATAAGAAGAAGTAGTGCTTCTGGCTTAATATCATCTCTCTGCTATTCCTTAAAGCAGCTTTTCTTTTTCCAGATGTCAACACGAGTCAGAAAAGTCACTGATTTAAGACGCAGATTAAAACAGATTCCTTAAAGCAGCTGCAACTTTTTCTTTTTCTTTTTACTTGCATGCAGCCTTAGGGGAAAAATAAGAGCTGCTTTAAGAAATTATATAGATTGCTGTTATTTTTTTTGAAACCCAACAGAATGTTGGCTCAGGATTCTGTGAACCCGTCGGCCCACAAATGCTACAACACTCCAATGATGGAACAGAATGGGATTAAGTTTGACCAGGGTGGCAGAATATCTTAATGGACACTCTGCTCTGGGTTGTGCAACTGGAAAAGAGGATGGAGAAAATTAAATATGGAGCAGATGGCAGCCCTCCAAGTCACTCCCCAACTCTCTATCCCTCTATCTAGGGAAGCGCAAGGGACTTTTTACAGATTTTTTTTCTCTTCAGCCCACAACCAGATCCAGCTCATTTTCCAACTCACTCTTTCTTTCGTTGGGTTTTTCCATCATACCAAAGAAATTCACTTTCAGGTTTTACACTGTTATCCAGCTGATGAATGGAAGTCATAATTTTATATAATTACTTCCATTGTTCCATTGGTCTAGAAGGAATAACAGTAACACCAGTAAAAGAGAAGGCAGGGCCATGGGTTATTAATTATCCATCACCAGAAGAGTGGTTTGTGGAAAATCATCGTTGAAAAAAACTTGAGTTCAAAGATAAACTCACTGGCAGAATGCACGCCTTCTTAGCAGATGGTACAAGTTCAATCCATGGCATTTCAGGTTACAAGCAACAGAAAGCAAATGAGAGGAAAGACCTGATGAGTCCAAGACTTCAAGAGATCTAGCTACTGTGTTGGATGGCCAAACGGTGGTCTGGTATGAGATAAGAAGATGAGTTTCTAAGCAAGTTGAACAGCACGGAAATAAAGAGGAAAACAGAAAAGAGGTGGCACAAGCTATCAAACCTAGGTTTCAAAATTAGAACCAGATCAAATTAAACATCATTTTGAAATGGGATCTGATTCAAAATGGAACTAGACCTGAATCTATTAATCTTCAGGCAGTAACACAGAGATTATACCAAATCACTACATGTAAGTTCTTTTAGATCACATGTATAATATTCTTCCAAGGCATAAGACACAATAGTTGGGAGGCTCTGACGATGATAGCCAATTTATCCCTGGATATAGCAACATATATACACCACTTCTAGGTGGCCTGGGAAATGAATGCTAGTGCTTTAGGCAAGACAAAATCCCAATTTCGTATGCCTGGCTTACACAAAAAATGACAGCTGCTTCAAAGCCATACTTTTATATTGCAGCAGACTAAGTATGTTATCATTTCCTGAATGAATGCATTTCTGCTAAGAGAGATATCTCAGAGATATGTAAAGTTAAAATAATTGAGATTTGATCCTATCTCTTATGTCTCACCTACCCCTACTGAAGAATTTCTAAAGCACATCTTTTTCGGCAACACAATAGCAATAGCACTCAGACTTATATACTGCTTCACAGCATTTTACAGCCCTCTCTAAGCGGTTTACACAGTCAGCATGTTGCCCCCCCCCAATAATCTGGGTCTTCATTTTACCGACCTCAGAAGGATGGAAGGCTGAATCAACCTTGAGATGGTGAGAATCAAACCACTGATACAATACCAGTATTACTGACAATGGGCTAGCAGCAGCTGTCCATGTACACCTCGAAATGGCAAGGATTAAACCTGGAAGCTGCTCTGTGCATTGCATGTGTTTATTTTCATTCACTCCTGGGCTCTAATAAATAGTGCCACCTTTTTATATATTTCAGAAAACACACACACACACACACACACGCACACGGCTCGTCTTAATTTGAGAGAAAGACTCTCAAATTAACAGAGTCCCAGACTGAAGTTGGACTTTGTAGCTAGCCGGCCGTTTCAATCTATTGGAGCTCTTTGCCCATAAGAGCAACAGTTCATGGTTTGCCTCATCCATTTGGCCTCGTAGAGCCAGCTCATCTGCAGCATTCCCGCTTCTCCGGTTCCTACACACATAGGTTAGAGGAAATGTTGCTGATCATCAGCAAAACAGCGAAACTGCCTATACATAAAATGTTAAGGTAGAGTAATTTCTCATAGCTGTAGTAAGGGCAAACTGACAGGATCTTTTCAAAAACAGTCCGTGCAAGGATGCTGGTGGACAGAATGCACATTTAAAAAAAAAAAAAAAAGCCAGAATCTCCAGATAGGTGAGAGCTGTTATGCTTGAATGGATGGCTGTGTATTTTGATAAAGACTAAATACAGTAGTCGCTCTGCCTGAATAAACTTGTTAATCAGCGATTACATAAACAGAAAGGCCGTGAAACAAAAGCCAGGCATTCTAAAATAAAACAGTGGTATGTTAATGCGGTATCCATTCATAACGCAGAACTCTTCCATCGTCACAAATTATTATATTGACTGGCCAAATGCAGCATTGTTCAATAGGGGTCAGGCAAAGGCTATCCAGTGGGATTCAGCAGCATTGCCTAGAATTCTAGACACGGTCTATTTGCTCTTTATCTCGGTGTTTAAATATGGAAAAGCCCTCGACTTACAACAGCCCATTTAGTGACCGTTCGAAATTACAACAGCCCTGAAAAAAGCGACAGGACTGTTTGTCACAGAGAAGTGGACTCAGCAAGATTTGAGTCATGCTCCTTATAATTGGATTTAAGTACAAGTAGCTTAAGTATTTTGTGAAAAATACGCTAAAATTTGCTGCAGCAAATAATCTTACAGTGGAGAGAACTTCCTTGCAACATTCATTCAGATGATTCGAAAGACTGTGAGTTAAGGGAAAAGGCTGTAAGAAATTACCCTGCCTCTTTTTAAAATGTAATCTAGGATGTTAAGAATGTATTTATTCAGTATCTAGTTTCTTTTGTGTTACCAGATTAATTAGTTAATAGTCACCCAATTCCTCAGGAGACGAGATCAGACGGAATGTGATAAGAATACAGTTTAAAAACGCTCAACTTTTCCAAAATAAGAACCTATGAAAATTTGCTGAAAGAATCCATGAAAGGTTCCTGAAAGAACCTATGAAGGTTTACTATAATTTGAGGCAAAACATGTTGATGGCCAAATCTAATGGCACCACTCTCCATTTGACAATTTTATTTTAATGTTCAACTTTCTTTTGGTTGTTTACTTTTTGCTTATGATATAGAGGCCACATGTCTTTCATAGCACACAGAAATGGATTGGAGGGCTGAACCTCTGGAGACATCCAAAACTGGAATGGGACATGAACCCATTTCAATGAAAATCTTTCCAAATAACCTGGTCATGATCTGAGGTTTGGATAATCATGCTAGGACTATTTCTAAATAAATGGAATGTGGTTTCAAATAATTGAAAAGAACAACTGTGGTGCTTTGAGGGGAGGCAGCTTATTTGGGAGAGGGGGGCTCTTCTTTTCTCTCTCTTCGTAAAATTACCACATGCTGCCTCTGCCTGTGTTCACTATTAAGACTATGCATCAAGATAATATAGTTTCCTTATTTTCAGTTCAGTGCCCAAAGTATCCTAATACACTCAAAGAGAATGGCAACAATAATAAAAACAAACAAACATCTACACGTCTTTATTATTTATTTCTCTGATCAGCTGGAAGGCATCAACCCCACAGCTTGGTGTCAGAAACAGACTGGAGGAGGATTGCATGAAAAACAACCAGTCATTCACCTTTCTTTTCCCCTTTCTTTGTTTTTTGTCTTCCTGGATACTGTTGGGAGTGAGAAAAGCAATTTGATGCATCAGGATGCTCCCTCCCCTCCTTCCTACATCCAGAAACTTTGGTCCATTGTACAGTTCGGAACTCTTTGTTGTCTTTGGCTGGGCAGACAACCGTGGGTGCAAAATAGGGTTTTTGTGTAACGCTCAGCACTCTTTCCTCCACTTTGCACTCGGTTAATTAGTCTCTTTTCCTCATTTTGTCTTTGGGGGAAAAGACTTTCTACTGATACTAACAGAAAAAAAATGGGTTAAAAATGTGCTTATATTGTTGTGAACATCTGATCTTTCAGCTTTTTGGCAATAAGGATAGTTTATATGTTTGCCTTTAGCTGTTTCTATTAGAGCCCTTTTTAAAAAAAAAAAAGCAAAGGAGAAATTTGGAACAATATGCTCTGTTGGCACCATTGTGGGGTTTTTTTGCCAATTCTCCATGATCTGTTATCTCTTTCTATCTACCCAAGGTTATATATTTATGTCAGAGGTGTCATAAGCGAGTTTTAAAAAAAAAGGCAAGGTAGAAAGTCCAACATGCAAGTGAAGTTCTACCCCCTTTTTACATGTGTAGAACAAACTTTAAAAAGGTATGGAGTTTTGATCACAGGTTTATAGCCATCTTGACTTTTTTAAACCTCTTACTGTGGCTACCCCATGTCTTCCATTTGTCATTACAATTCTCGGTAGTTAGGGTTAATACTACAGTTCAGACTGGATATATAATCTCTTCTTTTCTTAATCAAGATCAAAATAAACGGAGTAATGAAAAACTGCAATGTTGGTTCCTGAATTAATATAGCTCATTGGCTTTTGATTTTCTTGAAAGAGCATCTGGATTGTTTGGGTCACATATTCATTTTAAAAAAAACAACCTAGCCTGCCAGAGCTTGTCCTTATATTGATTTAAGGATTAAAGAGATCAATTTTATTTGGTGAAAATGTGTTTCCTCATTCCAAATCTAAGACCAGAACACTATCCTCTTGATGTAATGACTTAAAGAAACGTACGATGTTCAAAGGACACATAAGAAATAATAATTATTATTATTTTTTATTTTGGGATAGAGCCATGAGATTTTGCATCATCAGGCAAGTGGCCACTTGTACTATTCTTCCAGGCACTGGGTTTTTTGGCATTTGAGGCAGAAAAATGCAGAAGAATGTCCTCTCTTCAGCAAATAAAAATGCAACAATGAAATATGAAATAATTAACTATGTGTTATGACATTCCGAAAATATACTGCTACCCCATTACAGCTTAGTAAGAAAATTAAAAAAATAAAATATCTGAAAAATACTAAATTTCAATGCTTTATATATTAGCATACTATTGTAGTAAAAACTTAATAAATTGGCTATCTTAACTCATTCTTCAAAAACATTTTTGACAGTAAACTTCCTAGGAAAAATGTGCTTGTTTTGTTATCTCACTTGGCCTTCAGTAAAACATTTCACTGGCCACGATTCTAAGAGAAAGGTTATTAAAATCACTCACAATACCTGAAGGCAACAGGTATGAGACTTCACCAACTTTTTCTTGAATAATGCTGTAATTGCTACAGTTCCAGAATTCAGACTCATCACGTAGCAAATGTTTTAACATTAACGGATTGTGGAGCCCCTTGACCTCAACTGGAATACTTAGATCCAAAAGATGTTAGTCGGAAAGTATTAAAACTGCAGGCGACACAGAGTGTTTAACATAATGCTAGTCAGAATGACTTTAGCATCCACTGTATCACTCATTGAGTGCAATTAATTTGGGAAGTGAAAAACAATCACCAGTGCCATTCCAATCCCTACCACCAGGGAAAGCATGGCCTTAAACAGCCCTTCTGCTAATTTTTTTCTGACCGAATATGGCTGTTGAGATTGTAAATAACCTACATGAATGGACCCTGCAGACACATTTTATTGTAAATTCATGCAGACAAATTTATATTGTAGTGCCATCACCAGAGTCCAATTCCAAATTAAGTTTTGATTGGCACTTAATTTCTAGACTTCAGATCCATTACTTGCCTACTGTCTCATGCAGAAGGAGAAAGAGGGTACCCTTTCATCCAGGGAAATGCATAAGCCTACCCAAGGGTCACACTTCTCTTGGAATTTATTTTCGTATGCTGATGCAGTTTTTCTTTTTCAGAAATGTAGTGTGGGAGGTGCTCGGAGTATATCATATGCCCCTTATCTCCAGGAGAGCCATTACACAGACAGAAAGTCTGAGGGATCGTGATACTATGCTACTAAGCATCATAACTGTAATAATTACTACAGTTGAATGCAGACTGTTACCTCTATCAAACAATGGAACCTTAGCTCTTCTTGGGAGGGTCCATATTCACAGGTTGCATCAAGCCAGAGTGTGTTTTCTGGTACACTATGGAAACACAGCTATTGTGGCATTACTTCAATAAGTTATTAGGAACACAGGAAAACCCCGCTGTTTCTTTTTTCCTAAGAACAAATCCACAAAATCCTTCCTTCCTTCATAAAGTAGTGACTTATCAATTTCAATCTTCCCACCTATACAGGTAGACCTTGATTTATGACCACAACTGAGCCGAAAATTTATGTTGCTAAGTGAAACATTTGTTAAGCAAATTTATGAACTTTCTTGCCACAGTTGTTAAGTGAATCACTGCAGTTGTTAAATTACTAACACGGTTGTTAAATGAATCTGGCTTCCCTATTGACTTTGCTTGTCAGAAGATCGCAAATGGTGATCACATGGGACACTGCAACCTATCATAAATACATGCCAGTTGCCAAGCATCTGAATTTTGTTCATGTGACCATGGGGATGCTACAGTGGTCATAAATTTGAAAAACGGTCATAAAGTCACTTTTTTCAATGCCTTTGTAACTTTGAACAGTCACTAAATGAACTGTTGTAAGTCAAGGACTACCTGTACTTTTCCAAAACATGGCAGGGCTTATGCTGAGAGGCGAAATGATTAATTTTCAGATGCAAAGAAGGTTGAAGATACTCAATACTATGGACATACCTAAATCTTCCTATTCAACAATGGAAGGAACCACCATCGAGGAATCTTCTATAGCAGAAGCCAAACCAATGCATTATTCCATCATTCAAGAAGCATTCATGGACAATTTATTGCACTGCTAGTACAAGCATGGTGGTAGGCTTGTGCAACTTGGCACCCTCCAGATGTGCTGCATTATTCCTAACGAGCACGCTTCTTGAAACTGCTGACTGAACTGATAAGGAATTGGGAGTTAAATATCTGGAGTAGGAAGGAAGATCTTCTGAGGAAGATTGCATTGATCATCAACTTCAGTTTAGTGACGATTTTATTCACTGGGAATGTGTGCTCCGAAATTGTGTCCAAATTTAGAACAACAGATAAAAACAATCAAACAAAGCCAATATTCTGGTAGGCACTGCTCATGAGGGTTTCCCTTGTTGGCTTTAGCAAATGATAACTTGCATGCATTAGAGCACCCGTCCATCCACCCAATGTTAATTACCCGCATTGGGCCTTCATGCATGCCAGCAGCAGTGGAAAACACAACACAATACAACAAAAAATAATTCATGCATGAAAAAATAATAATACTGGAAGACATATTTCAGAAAAAAAGATGAATTTGTAAATTTGCTCATAAATGAGAGTCAGTCACCTCCTAATAAAAGTATGATATCCCTGCCCCTTTGGGGTTTTATCTATTGGATTAACATAGCTTCGATGATTTTTATATCATAAAATACATATTGCTATCTAAAAGCAACACCATCCTCCTGGCAATATTTTCCTCCCAAGTACTTAATGTTTATACAATATTGTTCTGAGTAGGTCATGGGATTAGTAAAATGACTATTATAAATAATCTCTTCCAAGGAGAAGCTAATATGCTAATGACAACTTAAGATGCCCACTGTGACTCCAGCTCCATCAGCCCTAAACCTAACCCAAACTCATTGCCCTGCTTCTCAGGACGAAGAGGTATTCCCTAAATTCTTAAGAGGGAAATATCAGCAAGTATACATTTACACAGTTTGTTACTCTTCTCTGATATTTACCGGCATATTAGACCAAATTGGCCAATTCCGTACACATCTTAGGTGCATCTTTGCAGGATTTCCTACCCACCCCCTCCCTACCTAATATTCTTCTCTTTTCTGAAGTGACTTCCTACTGTCTTTTCCCCTCCTGTAATATCCATGCCATATTTACCCAAAAGACCTTTTCACACTACATGAAACTGAGCAAATATAAAAAAAAAATGATATCATGAGAAAATGCATAGAAGCTCTGCATAATAACCACAATCCTAAGAATAGTGACAGTGATTGCAATGGGAGAGATATAAGTATGTACCTCTTTCGTTGCCCCATAACCCGCTCTGTAAGAGATAGATTTCTTCCAGAGTTGCTGAAAGGATAAGAGCACTGGTCAAGTTTACAGAAAATTGATTTCCAGCTTGCAAATAACAATGACAAGTTCATTCAAAAATTGCAGAGCTCATACTGGCTTTGGCTGAAGCTATACAAATGCATATAGATTTTCATATCTTTTTGCTGTAGTACAGATGTTTAATATTTGTGCTGGCCAAAATACATGGCAAAGAGTTTAAGGATGATCATTTTTACCACCTTTGGTTTCTTATTTCCAATTATATTGCTTTTACCCATGGAACTGGCACTATGGTTTTTTTTAATAAAGATTTAATAGGAAACCCAATTGTTCCTTTGGTGAACAGTCTCCAAAAAGCCCATGTTAACTTGTTTTAGTGGTTCAAGAAAAAATAAACACAACCATCTTTGCTATTAATTTTTCCATTGTAATCATTGAATATTAGAAGTTAAACAGTGCTTCAGTCTGGTAATTTATATCCAATATGTATCAATGATAATCTAAGCATTCACGACAGAGATTGAAAGCAAATATATTAAATAAATACTGAAAAATAATCTGGGTAATGTCAGCATGTGATAGTAACCTAAAAAAAAAATCACTGCAGAAAACAATTTAATTATTAAAATGAAGCCAAATCTACTGACAAGCTGTGTAATTTGCATTCAGAGACCTTCTTTTAAAAACTCTTTATTTTTATTTATTGTGACTAGCTCTTTTTCTGTAGAAGGCATCTTTTCCGTGGAAGTTATTAATCTACTATTTCAATGAAGCACTATAGTAATACAGGCAGTCCTCGCTTACTGACCACTCATTCAGCAACCATTCAAAGATACATCATCACTGAACAATGAAACTTACATCCTATTGTCAAAAGTTGCAGTTGCCACAGCATCCCGGAATGATGTAATTGCCATTTGTGACTTTCACACATGGCAACAATCGCAGCCAGAACTAAGATCATAAGCCAGTGCTATCATGATATCACACTTTATGATATTATTTAGCAATGGAGCTGCCAGTCTCCATTGTAGTCAGTAAGTGAGGATCTATCTGTAGATAGAATAGGATGGAACTCCTCTCTATGTTCTTTGATATATGTACTGAGTATCTGCAGTTCCAGTATAACGCTTACTACTGTACCACTAAATAAGAGGGGGAGAAGATAGAAAGAGGTAAGACAATCAGTAAGTATTGAAATAAGAATAGCCATTCTTTTACTAGAATCTTAACCCAAAGAGCTTTTCACAAGGAAGCGAGGCAAAGCTGTGTGGAAATACAGTATGAACAGAAAATAAAATTCATACTTAATCCTCAAGAAAAAGGAGCAATGCTTTCTTGGTGTATCTAAACCCAATAGCAAATGGCAGAAGGACAGTACAAAAACCAAATTCTTTTGTGAAACAATTTTAACTAAACCTCTCACTTCCAAAAGTCTGACTTTCATTATATTTGATACCATTTAACAGGTAACACGGCATTACATAAACGATTACTAGCAGATTTCCAATTCAGAGATGAGAAGTTTATTTTGCAGGGTTAATTAGCTGTTCATGAAAGAGAAAGTAAGTATTTCGGTGGAAAACACTGGTAAACGTTACAGATAGTCCTCGAGTTATGATCACAATTAGGGTTAGAATTTCAGTCACTAAGTGATGAGGACATTAAGCGAATCCTCATGTAACTGGACCAGAATTTACAACTATTTTTATCACTCTTGTTAAGCCAGGGCTGTTAAATTCACAGTCCATGGGCCAGATGTGTCACACGCTGGCCATCCCTATGCCCAGTTTAGAAGGGGGGGGGGGAGTCGCGATATGTCACGTGACGCCGCCTTGATGCCACTTGACACCCCTGTGTTAAGCGAATCATGTGGTTGTGAAGTTGATTCCATGGTCGTTAAGTGAATCCAGATCCCTCAATTGACTTTGCTTGTTGGAAGCCAGTTGGGAAGATCACAAATGGCAATCAGGTGGGCACTGCAGGCATCCTAAATGTGAGCTGGTTGCCACATTTCAGGTCACGTGACTGTGGGGGGTTGTGTGATGATCCTAACTTTGAGGACAGGTTCTAAGTCCTTTCTGAAGCCATCAAACTGAGTACCACCTGTATTAATTCCTATGTCAGTGCTTTTCAACCTCAACAATTTTGAGCTACGTGGACTTCCAACAGAAGACAGGGGAATTCTGGGAACTGAAGTCACATCTTAAAGATGCTGAAGTTAAAAAACACTGTTCTACGTCATCCTGCCCTGCTTTACTCCTACTAGCCTCCAAGAGTAATGCAATACCTTAAGTTTTTAGTTAAGTCACTCAATGAAAATAAAAATGTTTAAGCGTTTTTCTCATTAATGTTATTTGTATTACATTTTACTACTTGGGGGGAAAAAACATACGTTTCTTGGGTTTTTACAAATATGTGATCTACACGCTGGTAGATTATAGCTTTTTTTAAAAAGAGAAAGACAAATATTGGTATATCAGCAACTAATACTATCTGAAGTATATTGTGGCTGAATGAATAAAATGAGATGATTAATCCAAGAAAGTTTAGGTATGGTATTATTTTACATCATTTCATTAATAAACGATTACTCTTAAAACAGCAAATGTAAGAGCCTTGGGAGTCTACAGTGTATGATGTTGCAGTGCTATACATGAGAAATGTGTGCTGTTGTGGGTTCGTTTGTTTTATTTACTGTGCTTTTAATTAATATTATTGTGAGCTACCTCGGATTACTTTGTATAAGATAAGCAAACACATAACTCTCTAAATTTTATTTTGGGGCAAGGCACAATGTTATGCTGAACCAAATTTCTAGCATATAAACGCAGGATGCAGCAGTGGCAAAATAGTATATAGGTAATCATTGCTTATCAATTGCCTGTTCAGCCAATGTTCAAAGTTATGAGCGGACTGAAAAAGGAGATTTACCCTTAAAACATGTGGCTGTTGTAGAATCCCTGCAGTCGCACGATTGCAATTTGGGTGCTTGGCAACTAGTGCACATTTACAATGGTCACAGCATCCTGAAGGTCATCTGATTTCCCTCTGTGATCTTCACAACCAGCCTTCTGATAAACTCGAAGTTGCAAGTCACAGTCACACGGACACTATGCTTAAACAACTGCTGGTGATTTGATTAACGGCCACAGCCAGAACATCGTAAGTCATTGTGGTCCTGTGACATTTCATTTTACAACTACATTGCTTAGAAAATGAGGACTACCTATAGATAACTTAAAGAAATGTCACCCTAGGAAATTTCTGAAGGTTTGTCTACCGTGGTGGTGGGTTGGAAAATCTTATTTTCTAGGCCAATGTTTCTCTTAGCAACTTTAAGACACATGGACTTCAACTCCAAGAATTGAAAATGGCTCCATTCTTTGGAGTGGGCTATCAGGCTAGCCCTGCATTTGATGATGCCCTGATCTCAGAAAGTCCAAGAGCTTTTTCCCCCTTTCAACTCAGACCTGGAAGTAGGACATGTATCAATTTGCATTGCACCTGACTAGATAAGTCTCGTTATGTTTGTACACTTGCACTCTGCAAGCAAAGACAAAGGAATCCCACAGGTATAAACGTTGAGAGAAGGCAATTTTTTTCCACCCGTTTCTTAATCAGTTTCTGGCAGCCTGTTTCTTCTCCCCATTTGTTTCTAGCTCAGGGAGTGGTGCGGTGGCCTAGAGGTGGAGCTCTCACCTCACAATCAGGAGGCTGTGAGTTTGATCCTAGGTTAGCGGCAGATATTTCTCTCTCTGGGCACCCTGAGTATATATCTGCTGAACAAAACTCCGGATTGGTGACAGGAAGGGCATCCGGCCATTAAAACACCCTGCTAACTCCATTCAGTTGCCCAGACTCCACCCTGCAAGGGATTATGGGGTCGTTAAAAGAAGATGATGATTTGTTTTTGGCTCAGCACCCATTCTAAATAGTTAAGAGACCTAAAATAAAATGGGTTAGTCCTCTGATAAACAAAACAACATTTCATTTAGTGGTTCTTTATATATAAAATTATGTAAACCAGCAAGAATTTATGGATCTAGTGTCATCCAGGCACTGCTACTTATTCCATGTATGGACTGTAGCACAGGGTCAATTTTTCACTAAGCTATTGGGATCAATGGCAAGAAAGGACTCATTAGAATGTAAACGCCACTGAATCAGATACCTAGAACACAGATATAAACTACATTGTCTTGGTTGCGCAGAGCCCAGGCAGCAGAACAGCATGAATTTATGCCAGAAAAGGCCAGCTGTTAAAAATTGGCTAAATGTCCTTTTGTTTCAGACATTAGCTTATAAAGAAATTAAGGATTCGGTTAAACTAATTCATTTTTAGACGAGCTTGCCATCATAAGGCTGACAGTATTCCAGTAGCTCAATAGTCAGACACAGAGACTGTCAATGATCCTGCAAGCAATTAACTTTCTTCCAGCTCCTCAAAACTGCATTATGTAGAAAGGGAGATGGGAGTCTTATCCAGGCTTTTCAGGAAAATGCCAAAACACAATGATGCCACGTGTCATAAAGCTTTATCCGATTGCCAAAAATGATAATGGGACAAATGGATGAGTGGCTGGGTGGGTAAGCTGAACAGGGCAGGGTACAATCAGCCCAATAATTTTGCATTTTGTACCAACAGCAGCAACATACCCATAGAGTCACTAAGCTCAATTATACAAGACTTAATGAGGACGGATGTGTGGAATGAGCTAATGTCGCTCGCAAGCAAAAATTTCCTCTTCCCACCCCCTCCGCTGGTCCGCAAAGCTGGAAAGATTGGGGACTGCTGCATCAGAGGACTGGCCTTGAAGACCATCCAAAGCTATACTAGGTTCAGAATGCAGTGTTGCAAACAGTTATGGGTGCACATTGGTATAGCCCTGTAACAATACTACTTTGTGATGTATACTGAATGCTTGTATGCTTCCAGATGCAATTCAAAGTGCTGGTTATCACCTATAAAGCCCTTCATGGCACACAGCTGGGTTCTTTGCTAGACTGCCTGTCTCCAGGTATCTGCTTATTTCATAGGAACTAGCAGAATGGACACATGTTTGGATCCCTTCCATGAAACAATGACACCTAATGGGACCCAGGAAGCTTACCTTCTCTGTTACAGATTCTGCTGCATAGAATTGCATTCAACCCAAGGTTTAGATGGCCCTGAACCTGCCAGGTTCTTCCTGGGGGCATTGGACCAAAGCATGGGATGAACCTAGCTAGACTGAAAGCTCTTGAATGTAATATGAAAGGAGTGGCCTTGGTTATTTCTTTCTCACCCCACCCGTTTTGAAGTTTATGGGATGTTGCTTTAGATGCTCTGTATATTAGACCAATTCCTGATAGTAATAAATGCCATTTATTACTATCAATTGATTTCAGTGGGTGCAATCCTGAAAGTGGGTGCTCAGTGGGTGCTCAGGTTCAGTAGAATTCATTTCCGTTCATTGACTTTATACACCCATGCACCTCTGCATACTTAAGAAAACATCTCTTTAATAAAAAAAAAACCTGGAAATCTATTATGGATAGAGAAACTCCAAGTATGAACAGAAACAGTTATGTCAATGAAACAAATACCAAATCGCTACAATTCCGTGTGTGGCTTCAAGTTCTTTTATTTATGGATACATATTTTGGTGTGAGGGAAGGGAAGCAAATGGTTGATGGCCTAGTCCAAATGATATTTACATTGCACGAAGCTAATATTGTTTGCACAAAATAAGAATTATCTGCCCAGATTACTATTACCTTGTGGATTTTTTACGTTCTTTGGGGACTGTGCGTATGTTTTTATAAAGAGCATTCACGAAACTATATTAGAGGTGCCTGACGTCTATTAATGTTACATTCTTTGACATCCAGTCAATGAAAGATAAAAGATAGCATTAACTTTTCACAGGGGAGCAAAATGAACATGTTAAAAGAAATGAGCAGATGATGTGCAGTGCAAGGTGACCCAGTCGACTTTAACAGAGTACCAAAATATAATCAAATAAAACCTATGATCTTTAGACTGGAAAAATGGTGAGCCAGGAAGGCAAACACAATTTTTAAATCTGCAAAGACCCACTGAAATAAATCATGCATACTCTGTACATGCTGCTGAGTCTGCTACAACCACTTGATCCTTGCAAGGGCATCACTATGGAAAGGGTGAGCTTGAGTCAGGGTGAGCTCAGCTTTCCTCGGAACTCCCCAGACTACACAAAACACAGGAGTGTCAATGCAAACAATAGGATGCCTACAAAGTCAAGTTGCATATCTCCATCCTCCTCCAACTGTGCATTCCTGATAGGCCAAATAGCTAAACTGATGAACTACCACCATGGAGTGAGGAATGGTCCTCCTTTGGTTGAGTTTGACTGAACATTCTTGAGTCCGATTGGCCCTTAGCTTGGTTTAACACGGATGCAGCGTTTTTCTGCCACAACAGCAAGACATATTGCATTGTTTAAAATGCAACAAAATGATAAAGACAAAACGTGATCCTGGAGTACGAAGGCATCAGTAAAAGAACCGTAACATGGCAGGGTTGAGAATCAACTGAGTGTCCCAGGAAGAAGTTAAAGGGGAACTGAGGAGAAGCGACAAGTTGTATATGACAGGCAACCTGTAATATATCCTAGAGTAACCTACGGGTGTCAAGTACCCCAAAAAGGAAATCTTGATGCTAGTACAGGTAGTCCTCAACTTATGAGCACAATGGAGCCCAAGATGTATGTCTTTAAGTGTGTTTTGCCCCATTTTGCGACTTTTCTTACCACATTTGTTAAGTGAATCACTGCAGTTCTTAAATTAGTAACACCGTTGTTGAAGTGAATCTGGTTTCTCCGGATGTAAATCACATGACCATGAGGAGGCTGCAACAATCATAAATGTGAAAAATGGTCATAAGTCACTTTTTTCAGTGCCATTGTAACTTCAAATGCTCACTAAGTGAACTGTTTTAAGTCGAGGACTACCTGTACTGAAAGCCTACTTTGCTGTTTGCTTAGTTCGGGCAACAAATTGGCTTGGGCGAGAACTGCAATTCAGCTGTTGAAATCAAAGAGTTGGAAGAGATCTCAAGGAACAACAAATCCTCACCCTACCCCAAGCAGGAAATTCACTCCTTACTCCAGGGGGAGGCCTCCAAACCTGGCAACTTTAAGACTTATGGACTTCAACTCCCAGAATTCCTCAGCCAGCCAGACCCTGACTTACTGCATCCCCACTAGGTAGCCATTCAGCTTCAGTTTTGAACCTCAAGGGACAGAGATTCCTTCACCTTCAGAGACAATGAGCTGCTCTGTCAAAGCATCAGGACTGCTCGTCCTGTGGCTGCTGATCAAGGATTGCAAGCAGAAACGTACAGGCAGAGGGCATGAGGACTGGAAATGGAGATTCATATATTTTGAAGCCAGCTACTTGTGAGGCCTGATGTCCTCTATGGCTTTACTGTAAACTACTAACTGCTTATTGTAGAAAATCCTGGAACTCCAGTAACCCCTTTTCGGTAATTCCTAGTAGTGTCAAAGACTTGGAGTGGCAGAATGAGGTGGAGAGAGTAGCAGGCAGGAAAGGAGGGATACAGGCCTCTTTCTTTTTACCCTCTTTCCAAGTGTTGCTGCTTTAGCTTTTAACAAAGAGAACAACAGGCAAAGTTCATTTGAAATTACAAAACTCTGCATATGGGTCAAAGACCATTGTCACACGGAAGCCAGCTTCTCAAAAAAGTACTCAAAGCTAGTATTTAAAATGACTGCATGCTAAGCGAACTGTATCTGTTATGAAGGGATTATCATTCCCATCAATTAGGTTTAAAGCAATATCACTTTGTCTAAGAATTATCTTTTCCACAATCACAACATAGTTCACCTTCTTCTGAGTCAGCCAAACAGTTCTCGAATACTTGTCACTGTGACTCTCTCAGTTCTCCAATATCATTGCGTCTGGTTGCTAATATGTACTCATTTTTCACCTATCTGATTTCCACATCGTTCTGTTTTGAGACTAATTTGCTTGGAAAGCAGCGATGCACAAACTACCAGCATGACAGTAGCCATAATAAAACGAATGGGGATGCTTATTCCTACCTACACTACTAGACAAATGAAGCAACTCCATCTATGCCATACATTGTTGTCCACTGTTTTAAAAATGTATCTGTTTGCCTATCCATACTGAATGCTACACTTGCACCCAAACTCTACCCTAGCACTCTTCATCAGTTATAAGCACCGATTATAAATTTCTATAACTTCGGTATCGTTGGGGATGCTGACTGGGAACTCAGAGCACTGTAATCTAAATTCAAGTGGACAACACCAGGTTAGGCAGACCAAGATAGATAACCTTGGTCATAAAAGAGATTACATGCATAGTGGTCTCTTTTTCTTAGCACAGAAGTATCCATCAAGATACTTCTCAAGGATCTTTGGAGGGAGTGGGCATGCCAGACTTTACAGCACAAATTCATTGTACGAAATATTCAGAATCTGACAACTCCAGTTAAGATGATAAAGAAGTAGTGTGAAAACTCCTTCTGAGATCCAGAAGCCTACTGCCAATCGCAGAGGAAATAGTATAAACTGATAAAGACACGCTCTAATTCAGCTTTCCAAATTCCTCATCACTTCTGTGTAACACTTTGGCAGGAATAAGTAAGCAGAAAGTCATCAAGATTCTAATCAATCCACTGCTCTGGAAAAGGGAAATAAAACACCCCATGACAACTTGAAGGTAAAGCAGCTAGTTAAGTGGTTTGTGTGTGTAAAAGGATCTGAAGCTACAGAGTGACTAAAGAGCTCAGCTAAGCAGAATAAAATACAGTGTTGAAATTGCACGCCAAAGATATCTCAAGACTGTGTTAAAGCTTCAAAGGCTTCTTAACCTCTTCAACCAAACTCAGACTACCAAGAATAGAAGTTAATAGACTGAAAAAAGTTATATTTGAAGGGAAAATCTGCATCTTTATATAATAGAATGGTAATAAAATCCCATACCAATTATCTGATTCTTATGCTCAAAGTAGACATAGTCTTTCATGCCTTAATTTTATGTTTTTTCTTTGCCCTGCACTAAAAGCACCAACATAATTATGCCTTCCAAGGTTGAATAAGGTCCCTGAAAAGCTACTCAAGTTATTATTTGACTCTCTTTTTATTTCTAGAATTTAGGTTATATAGTTTCAGGTTGTGGGTTTTTTCTTTTTCTTTTTTAGCAAAAGAAATGCATGGCTAGTTTTAGCATTTCTTATAATTATGCAAAAAAAAAGAAACAAGTTTGTTAATAAACAAAACATGGAAAACAAGATTAAATGCATTAATCTCTAATTTGCATGTGCATGCAATGCAATAATTTCTCATTTTGTTTAGTTTAAGCACACTGAAAAAACTTAGTTTTTAATTCCAAAATAAGTCATAAAAGCAGGGCATATTTTTTGTGATGAATATTATTTAAAATATTTCTAAGTCACCTTTAGAAGAAAACTTCTAAGGCAGATTACATACGATAAAAGAATTAAAACATTATTAAAAACAGTATTTAAAAAATCAGAGTAGAAGTGTTACTTTTAATTGATAAATTCTAGTTGTAACCAGATCCCTGGACAGAAGAATTCAGCAAAAACTTTAGGTAGACAAATGGATCTTTAGAACTTTCTTAAAAGGGTGATAATAATGTTTAAAAACTGTTTGCTTTTTCTTTATGTATTGGACTTATTCTTTAACTTACGTTTCTAAACTCCTTCGGCTTTCCATTTTCAAATATATACTGAACTACCCTTTAGTTGTTTCGAGGCAGTAATGATTTGGGAGATCTTTTAAAAATCAGTTAATTATATCCATATAATTAACTATAATTATAAAAAAAAATACAAACTATGGTTCATTCTTATTTCCACCTTCAAAACATAATTCCCATTTTACAGTCCTGGTACAGTCCTGGAAATGTAATCCCAAAATAAAATGTCCCAGTCAACATGGATAAATCCAAATTAAGAACTCATTCCAATCTCTTTACTGTCATACAACTTTTTACCTAAAGTCTGTTGTTATTGTGTTTCATACATTTTCACTAAGACAGACATATTGGGGTCCTCCAAGGCAGTTTCTTCCTTGCTTTTCAAACCCCTCTTTATATAGCAATAGCACTTAGACTTATATACTGCTTTAGTGCTTTGCAGTCCTCTCTCAGCGGTTTACAGAGTCAGCCTATTGCCCCCAACAATCCAGGTCCTCGTTTTACTGACCTCAGAAGGATGGAAGGCTGAGTCAACCTTAAGCCGGTGAGAATCGAACTGCCGAACTGCTGGCAATCGGCAGTCAGCAGAAGTAGCCTGCAGTACTGCATTCTAACCACTGTGTCACCATGGCTCTTATGAACAAGGCGGGCCATGGAAAACTTGGCGCCAAACAATTAAAGAAGATCTTAAGGTTATTAATGTCCCTTGGGATGATGCCGAAGATGCTGCAAATGATAGAAATTAGTGGAAACCACTTGCTGCCCAATGTGCTCTACATAGGACATGATGATGATGATGATGATGATGATGATGATGATGATGATGATGATGATGATGATGATGATGATGATGATGATGATACCACAATCTAGATGAAGCACCACTGGCAAAAGAATGAGTACTAGTAGTCCTCAACTTATGACTGTAATTGAGCCTGAAATTACTGTCAAAATCATTACAGTTTTAAGTCAAAGCACTATGTGACCACATCTGATTTTTCAACATTTTGGCAGCAGTCATTTGGCAGCAAATCAATGTTCCCCAATGGGCGTTTCTGGCTGGTAACCAAAAGTAAACACAGAAACCAGCAAAAAATGTTGGAAATCAGTCATATGACTACAACATACTGCAATCAACCATAAAGGTGAGCTGGTTCCCGAGAGCCCAAAATGTGATCACATGACTGCAAGGGAAGGTTTCAGCTGTCATAACTCTGAAAACGGGCCACAAATAGCTAGAGGTGGCATTGCAATTTTGAATGGCCATTAAGCAACAGGTCATAAGTCAAGGAGTAGAGTCTCTACTTTCTGTCAGTGGAACTCAGAAATCTGCCTTCCATCTAATAATTACGATCCAACTAAATGAGCCACAGATCATGATTTTGGGTACCATAGCCTACTGATTTCAATTAGTACATCATTAAAAAAGTTACATACGTATTGCTTTTACAGATAAAAATGACAGAATATTAATGCCTTTTGAAAAAAATTACACTGGAAATGTGTTATAACTGTAAATCGGGAAGTTAAGTCCCCAATTTCAATTGCTAGGCTACATCTGCCTTTTAAAGTGATTGAGACAGATGTCAGCTGGCATTGCCAGATGTCTATTTTCTTTATGTCTCCAAGCAATCTAACATTACACTCTGATTAGTCAATGATAGGATAGAAATATTTGTAAGAATTTATGCCAGCTATGGAAGAAGACAGAAGGAACTACTACCGGTATAAGGGTACAAAACTCAAAATTAGATTGAAGGACCATATTCAATCCTGAATTCGGTCCTGAAAAATCTATGCTCTACTGGATTGAAGCAAAAATTTCCCCAGCAAGCACTACTCAGCTGCTGTACAAAAGATTTCCTTAAGATATTATTTGGTGGCTTCAAATATTAACTATATTTCTAAGCATATGAAGGTCAGCAGGAATCCCTTCAACCAATGGATTATCATGTATGCAACGATATCTCAGGTGCTAGATATAACATAAGCATCTGAAAATCTCTGCCGAGTATTCTGACGCCTAGAGAATTACATTTCCCTGCTGCAATGCATTTAATATGGAAATGTAGTGTTCTAACAGCCAAACACGTTTGAGGCAAATGAATTTTCAAACATTAATCAGGGTGAATAAAAATACCCAGCAGGCCAATAATCAAACAGCATTTCCAGGTCTTGACCAAAACCTTAAGCATGCAGCATTTAGTCACAGGATTGTATCCAGACTAAGTCAAGCACATCAATTGAAGCTCGGTAAGACTAAATTTAGTCACATTGATTTTAAGAGGTCTATTCTAAAAACAACGATGAATCTGCCCTGCTGGTCTGCCACCATTTTATTGGCAGAGCCTCGACCCTGAGTGCAAGAGTATCCAGATTGAACATACCCAATATATTAAGAAAGAATCCAGTCTGCATCTTAAAACCTATGGAGATCTTAAGTCATCCAGGTCATGGCTGTCCCAAAGGTGCTTTGTCGGAACTGAAGAAGCTTCTTGGATGAGAAGCGAAACATCTTCAAGGAAAAACAAAGGAAGTTCAGCTGCCGTTTGAAAAAGCACTCTTTTGGGATGTCTGCATTTTAGTAATTTCTAGTGATAAATCCCAGCTGCCTTTTCAGGCAAAACATCTGAACAAGGAACATCTGAACAAGTGACAATGTGTTTCTACTGAGGAAGGATGTTTTAGTGTCCCTGCATCATCTGGCACCCTCGTTAGTCAGGGATTTTTGACCACAGTGATGATTTTACCAAAGTGGATGGAGATTGTTGTCGACCAACTCTTCCATTCAATGTAGGATCGTGAGAAGCACAGCAAGTGGAAAAAAAATGGAGACAGGGAGACTGCCTAACCCCCCTTAGATACTGACCTAGGCAATTTTATCCATCGACTGCCTTTTCTAACTGAGTATTTTTTTTAAAAATGTACTTTCAGCAAATGTCTATTTCAGGGAAATTCTAAATTATCCTGAATTTCTGGCACTGAAAATATTAAAGAGAAAATGAAATGCCTAATCCGCCTAGGGACACTACAGACCTTAATGTAGGTAGTTTTTGACTTATGACCATTCATTTAAATGACCATTCAAAGTTATGACAACACTGAAAAACAGCAGCTTATGACTGGTCCTCGCATTTACAACTGTGGCAGCACCCCTGTGGTCATGTGATCAAAATTCAGTTGCTTGGCAACCAGCATGCATTTGTGACAGTTGCAGCATCCCAAGTGATCATGTGATCGCCATTCACAACCTTCCCAGGGGCCTTCTGACAAGCCAACTGAAAGAGGAAAGCTGAATTCACTTAATGATCACAACGAAAAGGTCATAGAATTGGGAATGGCTCATTTAACAGCCACATTGCTTAGCAATGGAAGTTCTGGTCCAAATTATGGTCACAAGTCAAGGACTACCTGTAATGTATGATCTACCGAAGTGTCCAATGTGTATTATTCAATAAACATACTGGCCACCTTTTACAGGTAGGCAATCTGTTAAGACCTATCTGGGTCTGTAGTTATAAGCAGACAAAAAAGACAAAATATATAAATGAGACACCTTCATTTTCCTAGCCACATGAATTAGATGTAAACTTGCATTAAAGCACCTGCATTCAAAAAGGCCAAATTAGGCTTTTTACACTTTTCTTGGTAATACAGTTACATGGCCAATACAATGATGTAAGACTATTGTAGGCTGAAAACTTTCTTTCTTCAGATATATGTAGATTAGAGATTGATAACGAAAGCTTGAATCTGAAACGTTTTCAATATACACCATTCAAACTTTCATTGATGTGTCAACAAAATTTCTTGAAATGACTACAGGTAATTCTCATCTTACAACAGTTCACCTAGTGACCCTTCAAAGTTACAATGGCACTGAAAACAGCGGCTTATGATCATTTTTTCACACTTACAACCGTTGCCAAATCCCCATGATCATGTGATCAGAATTGAGATGCTTGGCGGCTGCAGTGTCCCAGGCTTATGTGATTCCCTTTTTGTGGCACTCTGGCAAGTCAATTGGGAAGCCAAATTCACTTAACAACCCTATTACTAAGTAACTGTAGTGATCCACTTAACAACTGTGGCAAGAAAAGCCATAAAATTGGGCAAAACTCAATTAACAATTTTTTTACTTTGCAATAGAAATTTTGGGCTCAATTGTGGTCATAAGTCGAGGACTACCTGTAGTCCTAGTTCAGAAAATCAGCAGATCATAGTTAGACCACATATATTACAAACTAATGATAACCCATTCCATCTCTTTTATATTCATGTTTTTACATATAAGCCGCTCTGAATTCAGTGCTCTTGTAAGGAAAGATAAATACGACAAAAACCTCAATTCTGCAAAAGCCTGAAACTCTTAATGCATCCAATTTTTGCACTTGGTGATTGTTCAGATGGTATTACATCTTAATGGATTCCTTTTTAAAGAACTAGATTGTGATTAATTGCAGTGCATGATTATGTACATGAAAAGGATTGGTTTGAACCTCTGCCCTAACCATACACCAGGGTAAAAGGAAGTTATAAAAAGGTGATGATTTAATAGTTTTACTGAAATAAAACGGTGACATCTTAGTAGACACAAACAATCCTATTTTTGTGTTAAATGAGCAGCACTTTACTGCCTAGCGTAAATGCAAGTCATGTACCACAAATCAAACAAGTTTCTGAAGGGGAAAAAAAATCTTAACTCTTGGCAATATTTTTCCTTTTTAATTCAGTTGAAAAGGCTAACCTAGAACCAATCTAGACCATTACTTGCAAATCCATCCCTTGTTCCCTTCTCATTTGATAGTCCCGCTAAACTATCTCACAAAATTATTGGCAGTTTTTAGTTTGGGACCAGGGGGGAGGTGGGTAAATTTAACCAGGGTCTAAAAACCCAGGAAGGCGTAGCCAGGGCAGCAAATGTATTACCGTAAGGGCAATGAAATGAGATTAAAATCATGCTTGACGAAATTCAGAAAGTCACCAGTAGCTTTGCATAACTCCAGTTCTTCTGGTTTTGTTAGAAGAAAATAACAGTAAAGCAAAACACGCAGCATTTTCAACAGAGTTGCTGGTCAAGTTCTCCTTTAAACAAAGAGAATATATTTGTGTAGCTTCAGCAATACAAATAATGACATGCTCTCCCAAGGAATATCAGCTCCAGAGAGGGAGGGAGAGATAGTTGCTGGAAGGGATATAGGAGATAATAATCAGGGACACGGATCCCAGGGAGAATGAGAGCCAATTGTGCTTGTGAAATGTGAAAGCTCAAAAGATGTGACTAACTGTCAGATAAATGAGGCTAAATGTTCAACATATGATTTAGCTACATCACATATGGCATCATTTGCTGATTTAAAATAGGTTGCTAAAGAGTAGTCACAACTAGTTTTAAAGAAGGAAGGAAGGAAGGAAGGAAGGAGAAGGGAGGGGAAGGGAGGG
>JANHFL010001467.1:184982-198408 GCA_032468155.1 Oxyrhabdium leporinum
GATCCCTCAATTCTACCTTTTTACCCACAAAGCATAGTTATATATTAGTACAAGGTAAATTTATTTTTTGAATAGATACTGAACCAATGAATTGCACTGGTTTTACTGACTGATTGATTTGAACTCCATTTTTCGTAAAATATTTTAATAGATAAACACAGCACTTCTTCCTCCTATGTTTCCCCATAGAAGCTATACTATGAAATAGGCCAGGTTGAGAAACCCAATGAGCTTCCATGAAAGTGAACCCAAACATGAGGATCCTTATTCCTAATAAACCATCTTATCTATTACACCATACTGGCTCTCAAGTAAAAAAAAATCCTATGCTTTACTGCAGGAAGCATATATGTTGCACTTTAATTGGCCTTTAATTGGTGAATTTCAGGACTCTACTACTCTACTAACTAAGTCTGAACTACCTGTCCTGATCTGGCATTCATGCACAAAACCCTTATGTTTGCCTATAAATTGTAAGGGTGTTTTGTACAACATTCTTTACAATATTGTACAAAAAAACTGTACAATATGTACAGTATCACATGTAACAGGATCTATGTACTGTATGTCACACATAGAGGGAAAGTGAGCAGATTTTTTTTTATAGTGGAATGAAAACAGATTCCCGGTTCTGGTTGGGAAAATAAAACAGGAGAACTGCATCAGAAAAAGAGTGCAATATCGGTACTATAAAAGCCTACAAATGGATAGTGGCTCTAATCCAAAGTTTACCTGTATTTGAACTGGTTTTGAAAAATTAGTGTTAAAATGTATACAAGGGATAAAGAATCTATGGCTCTTGCTGACCTACAGCTCTTGCTGTAGGCCCTGCTGATTGACCTTGTTGAGACCCAGAGCACTATAAATCTCTCTCATCTCTCCCATAGAGAAAACCTGAAGGCATTCAAGAAATAGATGTATTTATGGAGTTCATTATTTTGTCTTAAAAATATGTCCATATTTGTTCAAAATATTTTAGTCATGGAAGAATGAAATAGAAAATGCAGGACATGTTAAACCTACTGCATTTATTGAGTCCATTGGTACTGTTTTGCAAAGGACACATGCTCCAAACTTTTTATGAGATGCATCTGAATCATAAAACTTTATTGAGCCAAATACTCAGATGATCTTTATTGGGGGAGAAATTTTTCCTTCCTTAGTTTTGAGGATCCAATGGTCAGAATTTGCATGAATCTGATGAGCAGATATTACCACATTTTTCGCACCATAAGATACACCTGACCATAAGACGCACCTAGGTTTAGAGGAAGAAAACAAGAAAAAAAATATTCTGAATCGGAGCCTGAGAGGACCACAGACAGGTGTCTACCTATTGATTCCTGCATTGAAGAAAAGAGACAGAAGAAGCAGGCAATGACAAAGACAGAAGAGGCAGGGTTCAGCATTATAAAAGGACCCCTCTGCTGCAGCCCGGCTGCTATTCACCAAAGGACGGGCACCGTGACACAATGTTTGCTCCATAAGACGCACAGACATTTCCACCCACTTTTTTTTTGGGGGGGGGGAAAGTGTGTCTTATGGAGCAAGAAATATGGTATATTAGGGAAACATATAAGTTAATCTTGTGATAGATGCCAAGTGTGGCGCATAACTGCATGTCATGCAGCCACAGCCAGTTTATGTACAAAAAGCAGATGTCTCTTTATACAAACTGATCATTTTATAGGACAGACAAAGAAGAGAACTGTTGTTATTTAAACATATGTGGAACTGGAAAGCTGATTATTGCATCTTTTAGTTCTTTCTAGAAAATCACTTAAATGTTTACCACAAATAAGACTACAGTACGACACAAAAGCACTCAGGGTTGCATGCTGAAAAGGGAAAGCATCATTAGATTCTGTTCCACACTTAAATTTCAGAGCTAGACAAAACTGTATTGCTCCCCATGGGCCCAACCTGGAGCTAACAGAAATGAGTACAGATGTAACTTTCTAGCAGTATTCTTACTCGTTTTAAGACCTGAAGGTCTATGTAATTTGGAAGGTGCTTCAATCAATGTTTACCCCATTTATCTAATACATACTGCAAAAGCAAATATATCCTTTTCAAATGGGATGCAGGTTATTGAAATCATCTGGACAGTCAGTTTGACCAAATGGAATATTCTTTAAACTGCATACCTCATTCTTCAATATCATGATGCCGAATGAGTTTTTGATTATATACACCCCAAATAATTTACCTTCCAAAAGGATAGCTCGTTTTTGTGAAAAACAAACACAAGAGGAAGGACGTGGCATTTGGAAGAGCTGCCTTCAAAAGCGGTGAAAGTAAGTTGAATCTCACTGTTTTGCTGGCAGTAATAAGAAAACCAAACAATCAACCCAACGTCATCAAAATAATTTACCCGACATCATGGATGGCAAAGTCAGCCATGACCATCTCACAAATTATTATTTTGATCCAGTTGTTAAGAGAGAATTACAGCAAAACCTGCACTTTCCACAGCTATTAAAGCGCTGACCCTAGAAGAGCATTCTTTTGTGCTGAACTTTTTTTTTTATATCAGGGAGACTATTAATCAGGTGCCAGTTCTACCGATGTGCTTTATAGAGTTGACCCCTACCAGTGCCTTAATTACCAGGTATTAAATGCTAATTAGGATTCTCTGCATTAAAGTTTAATTTCTAAAAAAAATAATAACGTAAAATCTAAAAAAAGTATTGCATTCCTTTGTTGCTGCTACCACATGGATGCAAGAGGATGGAGCAATTTGCTATTGACAAGCAGGAAAGGAGCAGGTCATTTCACAAGGATAGTGTGGACAAAGGTGAACTGGGCAACTGATGAAAATCGGTGGTCAAGACGAAATAGCAATCTCTGAGAGAAAGAGTAATAAAGTTCCTGGAATGAAGCAATGCAGCTTTTAAAGTGAACTGTCATAAGTAGGAAATGGATTTCAGAGTAATTAAAACCAGAACTGAACTAACCATTAGTCTAAATATACTATGGTGCAGGATGCCAAGGAAGGTAGGAGAGGTTTCATATAATAGTACAAAGCCAGAAAGTGATCTTCCTAACAAGAGCAAACTAACAGATAGAATTAGCAGCAAAAGACCGCATCCATGCATCTATGAGACTCTATACTTGCATGCATCCATACCCTGAAGCTTAGCATATGCCTGCAAATTAATACATTAAACACTACATTGGGAAGAACATTCCTAGCATTACTGAATTCTGCAACCAGGAGAACAAAATATGAAAGGGCCTGGAAAGCCATATATCAAATGGCCTTGCCAAACTTCATTTTTTTTACTTTGGATGATATGGCCAGAGAAACAAGGGGCTGGAAATAATTATCATCTGTCCCCAGTGGATCATAACATAGGGAGAATCTACATTTCTACGGAAGCAGCCCACCAAGATAGGGAACAGGCCTCAACCTGCAAGAAGGGTGTGGAATCCTTCTCTTAATTCCCTCTTAGTAATGATTGAATGGGGCAAGAGAAAGACAACATTTATTTTATTTTATTTTTAAAAAAAGGCTCCAAATTAAATATATTTACATAGGTAGAAACTTTTCCGTCCAGGAAAAAGAAATAAAATCTCAGCTCCTTTTATTCCTCATTAAAACAACACTTTTGAGGACTGTATATTTATAATATAGTTTTTCTTATCTGAAAAAAAAAGAATCAGTAAGAATCCTACTTAGATTAAGGCAAACCATTTCAAAATGGGATGAACAGTCGCCGAAATGATTATAACCAGAGCGAACAGAACTATGAATCAGCAGCGGAAGAAATGGAATGCAGCAGCTAACATTACCCAGCCCCCAACACTCTTACACATCCTGCACAAATTATGTTAATTATATTAACTAAAATATGCAAATTAGCTGTGGCCCTTTACATTTCCCAAGGTGACTCTCCATGCTGAATACACTGCATATTTGATGCACTAAAGGATGCTGGTTGGATAGGCAACTATTTTTTATCTGCTAGGACGTACATAATTTTAACATTATTCCAAATACATTGTTTTCTCAAATAAACTGCTCAAATAAAGTTGTTCGTTTTAAAAAAGAAAAGAAACCTGAGGTAAAATATAGCTAATTTCTCACATTTGGCATAAACATCAAAATTGTGTCTTAATATAGGAGAGATACTCGGTGTATGTGTGTGTGTGTTCGTGTGCATGCATGCATGTGTAGATGTGTGCACATAAGTGAAAAAAAAGAATGTCTACATCTTATTTGAATTCTGTTTCAAATATCTGAAGAGATACATTTTTCAGGTTGTCTGAATTAAACCAAAGAAATCAGATTGTGTAAAACTATCTTCTGAAAAGCACACTGCTGATTAATTAAGACTGCAGTTCTGTACAGACATAGGATCAATGAAAGAAATAGTAATGAATTATATTCAGAATGTTAGCAAATATATACAAAATTCTCAGTAATAGATAAATATTTGGAGATAGATTTTTAAAAGCCAAATTGAATTCATGCCTCACTATTCCAGCAAACAAATATCTCAGTAGTTAAATATACAATCTTAATACTGGAAAATATTTTACGTTATAAATGGACAGTTTTGCTCATTTTAATACTAAATGGTGGCATATTTGTGAAAGTATGATGTATACATTCTGCCAGGGGAATGCAATAAAATATAAAAAACAGCCCAAATGATTACAATAACATAAAATGGCCTATAGTTTGATCCTTTTAAAAAACAAAAACAAATGAACACAGAAACAGCAACGGATTCACTAAGGGAGAACTATCTGTAGTAACTATCTTCATGAAAATATTAGGTGAGAGAGGGAAGGCCTGGTACTTCCATAAGATGGGAGCTGGAGTACACAATACCAAATGCTGGAGTTTTTGTTTTTTTTTCAGGTGAGTAAAAATAATACATATCTCCATACTTCCTAAAATTTCAAGGTCTAACGAAGTACTTTTGCAAAATGAAAATTTAAGAGTTATATTTTTATAAATTCAAAAATTTTCCGCCGAAGTTCTCCTTCTACAGTGTGATTAGAATAAAGATCTGTTCTATACTGAATAACAGAGTTCTAACATCTTCATCATGTCATAGATAATTCTAAATTGTGCACGTTCAAGTACAGTGTATCTCTCTCTTCCTGAGCTAATATGCCAACAGATGATGCTGAAAGCAAGGCCAAACATTTGTAGATTGTTTAACTGTGAAAACACTCACAGAGATGACTAAGCCTCAAAGGCTATGCTAGTGTAAAAAAAAAAAAGTAAGTGTGTGTGTGTGTGTGTGTGTGTGTAGCGGGGGAGGAGGTGATACTGCAGCATGCAAGGATCTGTTCCCAGTTCTCCTTGCTTCAGGAAACAATGAAAGCAATCAAAATATATAGATGCCATTCCAACTCTTGTCAAATGCCAAAAGGTAAAAACACAAAACTCAGAAGTATGTGAATTTGAGTTGCATCTCACAGCACAGGCTACTATGTCTGATGGCAGGACAATATTCTCATGGTCAACCCTCATCCTTTCGATCAGCTATAAAAACTTGGGACAAGGCAGGAGCCAGACAGCTCCCATATGTTTTTTTTTAAAACAGGCTGATGTCAAGCTTGATGTGCAATGTCAATTTTATTTTTCTTAAATAAAATGTTGTACCTGACAATACTAGAATCCCTATCTGTAACAGCCACGTGGAATTGAAGAGCATTATAAATCCGAGTTTAGATTTCATAACCCTGGTTGTTTTTGTACAGGAATTGGCCATGTTCATTAGAATTATTACACTGTGTTTTTTAGACAAAGTTCAAAATATTCCATCCATATAGCCCCCCCCCCCTTTTCTCTTTCATATCACACCCACAATAAAATAAGCTTTATAAATATTTTTCTCTCTCCAAAGGATGTAACATTTCATTCTTATCTGTCTTCAGAGCAGGAAGGGAGTTGCCATATTTCCTCAAAGAAAATTCAATTACCATGACTAGTGTACATTAGTCGTTTTTAGAATTCTGATTGAGTTTAATACTGTTTCATGTTGCATCAAAGTACAAAATCAATACCATTTGTCCAACATACAGGAAAAATGCAATCTATAAACTGCTCTTATTGAGTAATTAAACACCTATTATTGTCACGAGAAGGGAAAAATGAATTTGGTAAAATAAATTCTCACAAGAAAACACTGCAGTGATTAATACCTCCCCACGTATTAAATAAAAATGACTGCCTTTTGTACAGGACTGCTAGCAGAAGAACCGAAATGAGAGAAGGAGTTGCCAATACCACAATAACAGGCTAACCTTGAACTGAACTCCTTTCCTCAAGAAATTAAATGCTATAGCAGGACGTTAAATCCCTCCACTTAGAGCTCATTTGTGTTCCTTGTAACCTGCAGTTCCTGAAGGGAGAAAAAACTCATTATCTTCAAAAGGAGAATCCTTGTATAATTTCTTTACAAATGTGCATATTGTTTCTCCCAAAAAAGTATTTCACATTAGAAGGATAAGAGTATTAGCAGCATAAGCAAGCAGGAAGCATAAAAGGAAGAAAGACTTGCATATTATCGTACAGATACCTTTTCTGCTTTCTGGACATTCAAATCCAGTCTATACAGCATTTAGAAGGAAATGGGATATGAATAGGGGTTAAAGAAAATGTACCTTTATGGCAAAAATTTAATTGGTCAGATTGATGTTAAATACTGAGATCCCTTTGTTGGTATAGGCCTATATTCCGGACACATACAGCCCCTCCCTCAATATTTATCCCAATGTCTGCCTTTCTATCTCTATTTTTGTCTTCCCTTGCACTAATACACTAGGAACAACTACACAGTGCAAAAGATGAATGTAAGGATGCAACACTTGTAAAGGGTAACCCTATTTCACAAGTGTGATGGGACACACAAAAAAAGAGGGAGGGAGGGTGAAAGGCCACTGAAGCAATAACTGCTCACTGAATTACCATTAAATGGTAAGATTTATAATCCAATGTACAGTAAGTGCATATCTAATGGCATTTATCCTCTAAAGGAATATAAAGTAGATTTTCAAGCATGCAGAGATACACACACACACACACACACACACAGGCTAATAGTAATTCCTTGCTTCATTTTATTTAAAAAACTTTGAGGAAAAAGAAGGTCAGTACAACCATCAAAAATGATATACAACATAAAGTTTAGACTCCGGAGTTGTAAATAAACATATCTCCCACTGGAATAATAATTAAAAATAATAATCAATGGATTTCATAGGCAGGATTTAAAACCAAAATTAAGAGAATGATAAATATAGTCTACATGCTTGGACTTGTGTTTTGCTTTCACATGTTTAGCTGATCCATTCTTCATGCAAAGTGAAAAGGCAGCTTTATGTTGTCAAGTTAAAATTCCTCTTTCAGCGAATCATTAATAAAATGAGATATGATAGCATCCAGTATCTGTTATATCGCTATTCAGAAAAGTGCCTGATCCACACCAACCTCAAAATTGTGTTCTTTGGACAAAACAGTGTTAATCTTTATGATCAGAACTTTACATTTTTATTAATGTTTATACTCATGAAATAATAGCACTGTGAAGTGGCATTCACCCTCACACATTTGGGACTGCTTTCTGGTAACAAACAGCCTGTGCTACCATTCATATTACTGAGATAATATAAAAAGAGTCACTTTTGGAGACAACTGGCTGAGCATTTAATGCTGTGCAGCCCCTTTTGATTTTAACATGGTATAGTTTTGAACTACAACAGGATGACAGCAGAATCTCCTAAATTGTAGTTTGGGCAATCTCATTTGGGGGTTTTCAGATTCATGCTTCCCCCTTCATCAGGTAACCCTAAATAAAAATATGCTCCTAAAATTACATGAAGAAAAAAATGTGGTTGTTATTGTTGTTTTAAGGTGACATTGGGTCTTATAGAAATTACCCAAAATAAAAGTCACATCACCCTTTCTAACGAGTTCCCAATTCAAAATGGCCGGGGTACAATGGTTCATTTTTTGTGAGTTATTTGGGTTCCGTAAACTCATTGTCAGAGAACAGGTAGTCCTCAACTTATGACAACTGAGCCCAAAATTTATGATTGCTAAGCAAGGTTTTTGTTAACTGTGTTTTGTTCCATTTTACGACCTTTCTTGTAACAGTTAAGTGAATCAGTGCAGTTGTTAAATTGGTAACATGGTTGTAAAGTGAACCTGGTTTCCACATTGACTTTGATGGTCAGAAACTTGCAAATTTTGACATGACCCCGGGACACTGCAACTATCATAAATATGAACCAGTTGCCAAGCATTTTAATTTTGATCACATGAGCATGGAGATGCTACAACGGTCCTAACTGTTAAAAATGGCCATAAGTCACATTTGCCAGTGCCATTGTAACTTTGAACGGTTACTAAATGAACTGTTGTAAGTAGAGGATGTAGAAGAAGTAGAAAGAAGATGCTGAATTTTCATCTTCTGTTTTGCTCTTCAAGAAGTAGGTTGAAGCAAGCAATTAATAAAACTTGCTCAGGAGCAGAATTATGTTTTAGAATGCTTCAAAAATATTGCCTGCTTTCTACTTTGCTGAAGAAAGTTCAGTAAAAAGTGAAATACTGGCAACAGAAAAATAGCCTAAGTGCTTGTGTTAACCAAGCCTTTTGGGCTGACAGCATATAGAAATGCCTAAACAAACAGGAGAACCTCTCCATTCTGAAGAAGATGATATGATCCCCCATCCACCATGTTTACTGTTATGATGATTAGTTCAATTCTTATACAAATGTATTCTTAAGCCGTGGGTTCAACATCGAAAAGCCAGGATTTGAAGAATTTAAGAGAGAATTTGAAGACATATTCTCATTTTCTTTCTCTTTCTCTCTTTCTCTCTCTTTCCGCCCCCCCACCCCCTCTCTCTCTCTCTCTCTCTCTCTCTCTCTCTCTCTCTCTCTCTCTCTCTCTCTCCCTCTATGACACAGAGAATATTACAGCAGTGCAAGAAAGCCAGTTCTTTGCTATCTGATTAGTTTGTTTCAGAGAGATGATAAAATTAATGGATTGGTTCAATTCATGGATGATGCCTTATTGTGGGAAGCAGGCAAGTAGATTAAAGCAGGAAGAGGGTCTTAAAGAAGAAAGCAGCTCATCAGGTGATACATTTAGCAAAACAAGAGGTGTTTCTGGCATTACATACCATCACAAGGCTGAGGTTTTTCACCCTGCTGCTTTCTCCAGGCAAGCTGATTTGCTAACAAAGTGGTCAGTTCAGCAGTCCCTCAGAATCTCCGTAGGTTCACTGCCAGCTGCTTTGCCAAGCAGAGAAGCACAAGCACCATTTTCCAATCTGATTACACGGCTTCTTATTCCAGCAACCTTAAACCTTCATGGCAGTCATCATTCTCTCCCCCCCCCCCATTTCTTTAACAAAGCAAAAGAGCTTATAAGCTTACAGAATTTCATAATCAATGGTTGGCAATCAGCCAACCAGCCAGCTTCATTCACAACATAAAACTCTTATAATGCAACAATACAGAAAAGGAAAGGGGGGGGGAAAGACATTTTATTGCCCAGTGCTTCAGCGTATTTACTCAAAAGTCAGTCCCTGTCAACAATACATTTATAATCAAAGCATCGCATTTTCAAGACCCAAAAATGAAGGGAAAACGGGAGAGATTGTCTTGGGGAAAAGGGGGAAGATATTACATAATTTTAATTTAAAGAAATCAGCTAGTCTCTTCTGTTTTTAAATATGTACACTCATTTCCCTGCTTCAGTTCCATTTAACAGCAACAGACAGGAAATATTTATTCATATATAGTACATACTTTGAGATTAGATTATAACCTTTAAAATAATCAGTGTAGCCTCAAGAGCTGGCCCACACTGCTGTAAATGAAATTAAATAATTACACTGAATTAAATGTCCTAAATAAAAACTAGTTGGGGAGGGAATAATTAGCTGAAAATAGATGCATTTCTAGAAAGTGGTTTAAAAAGAGTTTTAAAGTGATTCAATTTTTATTCTGTTATCTAGCTACCTTTAAAAAAAATACCCACAGGAATTAAAATATTAGAAGATGTGTAATACAAAGCATTCTCCCTTGCCCAATCCAAACGGAAAGACAATGATGAGAAATTCCTTACGAAGATTATAAAATGTCATTAAGATAAATCATAAATCTACATGATTTGTGATTAATGTTTTCTGCAACCGATCTTTCATATGTAAAGGAGCAAGACAAAAAGTAAACCAAGACAAAGTGAAAGTATTGCTGTAAGCAAAAATTAAACTGGCTTCAATATTATCTCAAAAATCAGCCAGAGTGAAATAGGAAAAGGGAGCAATACTTTTACTTAGCTTTTCTTAATGCATATTTAGTATAAAGCATGGGGGGGGGGGCGCACAGAATTTGGGAGGGGGGTTGATAGAGAATAAGGAAATGTACAATTAAACTGGTGAAATGGGACAGAACTCTGGATTACCAACAAAATGATTCTCTGCACCTCAGAATCATCCCAGTTTTGCCTTGGGATGTGAACGTGCATAGAGCTGTGGGGACATTCAGGAATAGGGGAAGGGTTATCCTCTAAAATCAGGAGAGGAGAAAGATGGATAATGACTGTCATATATTTTAAGCAGTGGACATGCTGCTGACTCAGGAATGGACACTGACAGACACCAATGTCTCAGGCCAGCTTGTTCCTAGTGGGAGTTGTTTAGGGCACTGGTGCTGACAGGTACATGCAGAAGTTGTGGGGAAATCGAATATATATGCATGGTGTGCGTTTGATATTTCTCTGTATAGGTAACAACAAAGAAGATAACTTAAACCAGGTATGTGTGAATGAGCAGGAAAGGGAACTGGGCACCTTTAATTCCAATAGAGTTTGTGCTAAGTGTTCATTTGTAACGTGCGCTTGCAGCCTTTCGCCTCAGACATTTAAGTCCGACATCCCAGGATACGTGCATATATTATGCACACATGTAATTTGCATATATGTAGTATCATGCATAAAATGATGGCCAATTTAAAATGCCATTCTCTAATTTATATGCAAATTTTACCCCTAGTAAAATAAAAACATATTTTAAAAGCAGCTTATAATGCTAACACATTATTCCCATGAATGATTCTCAGTAAACTACATATGCTGACTCCAGGGCTCTTTTTTTTATTATTAAATGATTTATTGGTTGGAAAACAAACCCACTTAAACTACAGTGGTCCACATGAATCAGTAAATTTTCATGTTTCTAATTAAAATGTAAACAGTGTAATGAAGACATCAAGTTTTTAGGCAAATGTCTCTGCCGGTGCCACTTGGGGTATGGTAATTACTGGAGCAGATCTATGGATGCTCCTGAATCCTCTACAAGTCCAGATTAAAACCATTACAGCTAAACCTTTCTTTTGCACCAGGGAATTGTGTGCTCCAGCCTATTCCCAGTTTGCTTACACAGGCAAATGTGCACTCCTCACTTTTAACTGGTAAAGTACAGAGATGGGAGTTTACCATACTAATGACATCTGTGATGTTAAAAGAAGATTGCCATTACTTCCTGATTTCAACATGAAATTCATTTATAGATTTCAGCGGTTATGTTCATAAAATATAGAATACATTCAATTCACGTTTCTATTGCAAAAGAAATCCAGTAAGAGGATTCTGTCCAAAACACATTAACAGGAATAGGTAATATTTAAAGAAATCTAGTTTTTTTAAAGGTTTTTTTTAATTTAATTACATTCTTTGATATACATTTTCAGAACATGATCATGTGCCTAATGACATAAACACTTTACAATGAGTAGGTTAATGCACAGATAGTTAGCTTCCACCCAGACCTTTTTTTTTAATTAAATAGGTATTTTTAAAAGACAAAATATGAACTGCACAATCTGCCCTTCCTCTACAGGGCCCTCTTTGGATGTCTTGGGCTAAAAAACTCTTATAGTTTGTAGCCCTGCCAGCCTAGAGGATGGTTGTTATAGTCTAATACACCTGGACAATGGCAGGTTAAGGAAAGCTTGATATAGGCACTCCCGTTTTAAAAAGGGCACCTATTTGGAATGCAACTAAAACCGCTTATATGTTTCTATTTCACGCTGTATTGGATATTTGTCAGAATTTATCTTAAGGCAAGGGTCCTCTCCTGTGTATATCCAAGGAATGCAAGCCTCATCTGCTCACAATTAGCAGACCTTGTCTAATGCAGCCGCTCTCTCCCCAGCCCCCACGTACAGTACTGAACAAACAGAGCTTTGTAAAAAAGAAAAGATTAAAAATAACCCTGTATGCATACCTATGTTTGCTGTTAAGCACTTAAATAGATGTCATGCCTATTTTGTTTATTCTATTCATGAAGCCATCTTTTTCTTCCTCACGGTACTGAATCAACCTAAAACTGCAGCCACTAAAGCCAAATACTGCACAAGGGTTTTAGCACAGAGATATGCAATTCAGACCCCAATTAGTATATCTATTTTTTTACATTAGTGCTAAAAAAGAATGTCTGTTTTACTAACCTGGTTATGAAAATAAGTGGCATAGCAAATGCATGTGTGGGGGGGGAGGGGGAGGGAAGAGATTTTACAGCATTGTTAAAGCAATGTACATTCTCCATTAATATCATCTGAATAAAGAATTCACTAAACCACAAAGTATAAAATTCTCACAACGAAGAAAAAATGTCTTAAATGTTTTATGCAATGATTTTTGCATGAAAAGTCTTTCTAACAATGAAAGATTCAGCTAGACAAATAGAATCCTGAACGGCAGCGTTTCATAGCATTGAGAGAAGTCAAAATACTTAACGATTTAAAACAAATTATGTTTCACTTAGCTAAATGTTAAAAATATTTTTAAAAAATCCTGGTACTCTATTCTCCAGCAGGCAGCTTAAGATAATATGAGTACTTTATATTTTCCACCTCCAAAGCCTAAATTAATCAGGTCTTTATTTTTTATTTTAATGCAGGCAATAAGTATTTGGAGTTCATTCAAGGTATTTCATTAGCAGTTTATTCATTTAACATAAACATTCCAGCCATCTCAAAGCTTTCACCTTTTGTGAAATGTGAATAAATACTTTAAACAAGGAGATTAATAAAAAAGATTGTTCCAATTCCAAGCATGGCATGCTATGTATTTTGAAATTTGTCTATGCCAGATGCTGTCAGTCAGAACAAAAAAACTGTCCAAGCAGACAATCTGTGTGTCTGAATGTTGATCATGTTGGAAAGTGGAAAAAAAAAAGAAAAAGAAAAAAGGAAAGGGGGGGGGGAATGTTTGTGTCAAGGATTCATGGTCCTTCATCTTTGCAGTAGAGCAAACACGTCTCTCAGTACAGCGACAGACAGCTGCTTCCACTTTCTAATGTGCCCTAACTTAGATCACTGAAAGAATTGTCAGCACTCAGAGAAACACACAAAGATAACACAGCCAGCTGCGGGGGGGGGGGGGGGGGG